>JAPTGZ010000023.1:14909875-14927871 GCA_029814645.1 Fowleria isostigma | reverse complement strand
TTTAGTCACATGATACACACAGGAGTTAGTACTTGATTGCATAACCATTATTTTTGATGACTTTTGATGGTCTAATATTTTTTTCCTGTGACTGTAGGATGTCTTGTCTCCATACTGATGCCTTGAAGAAATTCAAACATTCTTGGTCTTCGTCTTGTTTGTTGTCTTATCTCTAATTACCTTTCTCTTTCTGTATTCTCTTATCTTTAGGGTCTATAGGAGACAGAGTAGACCAGATGAAGCCTTAAACCAGTGTGAGAAGTCTCTGCGACTGCTAAAAGATTGTGGCAAACCAGAGAGGAACTGCTCTGTTTATAGGGAAATGGCGGCCATCGAACAGGACCAAGGTCAGATGGACAGAGCCATAGAGCATCTCTCAAAGGCAAGGAACATCTCACTTACACATTATACCTAATATTTATTGATAAGATACACAAATACTCGAGGGCTGTTTGAGACGGTGTCCAGCTGTGTTGTTATTAGTGTTCCCACACCTCTTATTTAGTGATATGTGATCTGCCTTGTTACATGTGGGTGTTGCTGTTAGGCTCATGCCATTTCAATGAGTCACGGCCCAGAGGAACTTGAAGGGGCTCAGATCTCCCACAGCCTGGCCCTCATCCTTTCTGCTGTAGCAGAGCCCCAACACAATGGTGAGTCTATTCAGAGACACGAGCCTGAGCAAGAGACGCAAGGGGTTAATTATGGCTTGAATCTCCCATTGTCTTCCTATATAGCAAATTCTTTAGAATGGAAACGGCCTAATAATGGTGTCATTGAAGACACGAGTTCAGGCAAAATTTACTATCAGCAGTGTAGGCTCTATGGCAACTATACGATCTGTAACTGAGCCTCTAATGCTATAAAAGTCAGTTCAATTACAGATTTCAGGATGATTTATCTAGTTGAAAGACAAATGTTTGTGCAAGGAATCTATTGGACCCATTTGTCAAGTCTGCTGTTACTCAAGTATTTGCATTATCTGTGTCTCTCCACATTGGTGTAAGAACGTGCAGGTGAATACTTTGAGAAGAGTTTAAGTGGATACAGGAGTTCTGTTGGTCCACATGATCCAGCTTTCCTTTCTGCACAGGATGATTTCTGTCGTTTTCTCCTCCTCAATGGACAGCAAGAGGTGACATACACACTCAGAAACATGCACATCTATCAGGGTTCCTACAGGGTCATAAGAAGTCTCAAGGCTTGAATTTACAAATCTGCATTTAACCCTTGTATGGCGTTTGGGTCTGTGGGACCGGTTTTCAATCTTTTTATTAAAGGAAAAATGATGAGTAATAATTTTTTTATGATTTTTTTTCTCTTTCATATCTTGATTATATTACATTTTATTTAAAAAATAAACTAAAAACAAGTAGCACTTTTAATTCATAAAAGTGTTCTAGCAAAGGCAAAACAAAACAACAAAAATATGAACGCCCACAAGGGTTAATACCTTAAAAAAGTCTTCAATGTGGGACCCATTCCAACCCAATAATTTATATTGAAATTGGGAACTAAATTTTGGTTAACTTTGCAGCCCCCAGTGAGAAATGATTTAGAGCAATTGGAATTAAGTGTTGGTGTAAATAAATACATTTTTCTAACTTCTAGGAGCTTTTGCCAGTATGATGATGAAATGGATGTTAAAAGTCTATTCTAAGTAGTCTTAAAAAGGTCTTAATTAGTCTTAAATTGAACTTGTAGAACCCTGTAGGAAACCTAATCTATGAGCACATTTAGGAAATACCATTAAATCAATCAGATATTTTGCTTGTGAAATATTAAAACTTATAGCAGATGTTCATTTACCACCCTTTACTTGTTGTGAGAGACTCAAAGTTTCCTCTGTAATCGACTGATTGCACCCATTAAGCCAAGTGTAGCACTCTCCATTTTTTGCAAGAGACACTTTACTTATTTTACAATATTTTTGCAGAAATGCGTGGAGATCCAGAGGGCTTCTCTTTCCTCAAAGAGAACTGTGTTTGGTGACCTGAGTGCAGAGGTTGCAGATACCCTTCAGCTCATAGGAAGTGTGGAGATGACTGAAGGAAGGATGAAGCAGGCCCATAGGACCATGGCAAAGGTACTGATAAATTACAGGAGACCAACACTGGATGATATTGTTTATCATTGTAACTATCTTGGTGCAAGCTGGAACAGGGTCACTGTTACTGTCATCAAACATGAAATTGTCCTGCCAGGGTATTTTCAGAGGGTTTATATTAAAAGGCCATGAGTCAGAGGCTGTGACCACCTACATCAGTGAGAGGTTGATAGGTTGTTCAAAATAAACACACAAAGAGTCCCTGTCATATTAAGTTGGGCTATTTTCACCAACCTCTCTAAGGCTCAGTGCTATCAGAGTCGCATGCTAATCTTGGAAGGGTGTAGTGTGCAGAGCCACCCTCCCTGGTGTAAAATATCACACAGAGTGACTTTGTGCTTCCTGAGTCTGGATGAAGCCTGACAGATGGACAACACAACTTTAGAAGGAGAAAGGCAGTCTGCTAACTGCTGTCAATTAAAAGGACACTGACCCCAATTAGTGTGGCATGTCATTATGTCCTTTAAAAACAAGTTACGTCCTTATGTCTTTCACTGCACATGCATTGAATAAACATGAGATCATTTTGCCATGTGCCTTCTCCGTGGCTTGCACTGTTAAATTCTATTCTTATGTAATGTGCATCTTTCTCTTTTTTCATCAGCGACTGTATGTTTGCAGTATGAGCTAATTTCTGCCGAACATACGAAAACTCACCACCAAAGGGGGTTTCTTCGTACTAGTAATGACATGCCTCTGAGGAGCTCGGTTGCTATGTTGCTCTGTTATTGCCTGGAGGTGTAAAGGGGGTCCAAGTATGACAGGGTACATCTCTACCACACATCCGCCTGCTAACCTTTCAGAAGTACCCTGACATAAACCAGATATGTCCGAGCTGTTTTTTCCCTGCTGTCATCACAACACCATTTGAGCTCTGATTGAGTAAGAGATTGTGTTTTTCCAGAGGAAACCTGGCTCATACAATAGATACAGTAGATAAGAAAGAAAAAAGGCAAAAAAAAACAGAGAGAACAATGCTATTCACACTGAGACACAGTTGACAGTCCCCCTTTTTCCTCTGTAGTACTGCTGAAAAAGAGGCCTTCCATTACATCAACCTTAGCAACAGTGAAAACATCCACGAAGCCAGATGGATCTTTTCCAGATTAGCGAATGCTTTGCTTTCCCTGGTGAAAAGGGAAACTTTTAACCCTCCCCTTTCCTGCTTTAGCACACTTCTTTGACATTTTGTCGTTTATGGTAATTTTAGAGATGGCAAGCAGGCTTTTATCATGTCTGTTGCATCACTGTGTGTAATGGTGGGTGTGTGTGTTTTGTAATTACATACACGTGTTTGGAGTTGAAGAGTGTAGATCAAGCCTGGATCTTGTTAAGTTAGGCAATATCTTCTGATGTCATAGAGTCTGGGTTGTCGTAGTTCATTCCTGTCATTTGATTGGACTGAACTGAAGGAATAGTTAATTAAAACAAGCTGCTTCTTTAAGTTAACTGCCTCAGGGTGGATGGTTTAGAGTCCTCAAAATAAGTCTTGCCTTTCAGCCCTGTTGACTCGACTCCACGAGTGGTCAGCACAGGTGTTATATAAACCTTGGACTGGTCTAGTGGTTATTTTGGGATGTTTAGTGCCTTCACATGTTGCTAGGAAATGTTTATTCCCCTCAGAGGATGACTTGCACCTCTCATCTTCCACTGACCACTCGCTGTGTTGTTGTTTATTTATATACTTTTTTTTATTCTAGTGCCTGGAGATCCAGAGTTTGTTGTATGGCTCTCAGCACAAGAAAACAAAAGCTACACAAAAAGCTGTGGACATGCTGGCACGGTAAACCCGAATAACATTTTTTCTCCTTAAACACTGACATGTGTAATTTGACTCTTACCAACGTCACCGTGTTTACTGTGATGACACAGCCATGTACTTATGTATTGCAGGGCACCAGAGGTGGCTGAGAGACTGCAGCGGCAAGACAGAGGGAAAACAAAACCTCACACACTTTCATCTGTACAAAGTGACAAAGATGGAAACTCCATCTTTGATTTATGACCCCCCTTGTTTATCTGAGTGAAACATTTTTTCCTACATTTTGGCAGCACACTTTTGTTTTTGTTTTATAGTTTTATGTCTAATCATTGCTGGATTTTAACTTGAATTCTTATAGTATTTGACTTGACATTAAAAAAATACTCACACTCAGAACTACACTCAAAGAAGTTTTAATCATCCTTTAAATCAGTTTCCAAATAAGGACTGTATATAATTCAGACAGAGCAGTTATGATATTTGTCCAGCCTAAAAAAGTCAGTATAAACAGTGATGGTTGCTTTTTATACATTCAACATCCTGTTTGTTTGCAGATTCACTTTGTTTGAGATGGCACATTGTATTCAGTTTGCACTGTGTACATACATAACAAGTAATCAAACAAAGAACATACTTATACAGCCACAATGTTGTGTAATAGCATTCATCAGACTTGGAACAAGATGAAAAAGATATTTCATTTTAATGAACTGCAGCATGTATTTTTAGATGAACTTTGTTTTTAGAACCCAAAACTATCTAGTGCATGTTATGTGGTTGCTTGGAGAAAATGTGCAAACATGTAACCAGACTGTTATCACTTAAGACCATATCTAGCTCTTTGACTAGAACACAACACAACAAACCCATGTGAACACGCGGTGCCACTAAGCTGATGATCCAAAAATAGTCACGGTCATGAACACACTGTTATGTTGGAGCAAAGGTGAATCCCTCAAACCACTATTGTGATAAAGAAATGCATACAAGGAATAAGTGTTCAGACAAGACATACATCATAAACAGACATGATAATAATTTCTTAATCAGACTCTATTGTTTATAGTTCACTAATTTTCTTTTAACCTTATCATTTTCTCAAAACTTGCTTTTCAACTTGGCATCACTTTTCTTCAAATGTCTCAATCCACCATTTTAAATGTCTCAGTGTATTTCGAGTGTATGCACATGTGTAAATGTAAATGTCTGTGACTAAATGTCAAGATACATAGGATGATGAAAATGCATTTTGTACAGGAATGGTTTATATGAATTAATTTTATCATGTAACATATATTTGATTATATATTGTAAGTTATTTTTCTAATTCAAATTTTGTAATATGTTAGTAAAGGCAATTTACTTGACAAACATCTATTCTTTCTTGATACTGTAAAGCCATTTTAAGTCCTACACTGACTTCCACTATACCTCAACTTCATCATTCAGTCTTTGTAAAACAACCTTCCCACAGACAGCTATAAGCTTAACTATCATCTGACTCTATTTATCATAACCTACAGTGTTTCTGTCTGTATCCTAGCATCATTTCATTTTTTTTTTTTTTTTTATAATAATCCCTTTCCCACCCATCTAAAAAAAAAATAAAACTCCAGTCTGCAAGCGGTGCACAGCACGTCACACTTCCACCTGTTAAATGTTGGTCTGCATTAAATGGAGACTCAGAACCAGCCGTAACAGCCTTAACATAAGGGCGGGGGTGATGGTATACTGTAAACTGCAGAAGCTGTTTAAGCTGTACAGCAACAGGTCAATAGAAAAATAGAGAAATTTAGAGAGATTAAAGAAACCTAGTAGTAGATAAACTGCAACCTATAAAAAGTTAACACGCCAGCACATCACTCCTATCAGTATAGACTATAATAACGATCCTGATTTAAGATGGCCCATGTTAGTATTTAGCATTTTAAGAGACAGTGTTCCATTAAAAATAGGCATTGCTCTAATATTTTTAAATGGTTAGCTTAGAGTTTTGCTTTAATATGAGTTGCAGTAAAGCAACATCCTATGGGGCACATTGTACAGTAGAGACATTAATTCTTACATTTTATTTTTGAGTTAATTTGTAGAAAAAATTTTACTGTAAATACTAGCACATTATTAGTTTCTCTACTCAGCACTCTCTCAATATACTGTGGTGGAAATATGTTTTCAGACACCCTATGCATTTGTGATGTATTGCATTAAAAATCACTCGTAAGTCATTGAACTGTTGGAATCCACATGCTCCTTTCTGCACATGCTCTGTTCCATCGAGGTCAAAAGTGGATGTTTCAGCAAGAAAATATCCCTTTGAAACACGGTTAACAAAAAATACAATGAAAATAATTAGCATTTGTTTGTGTCTGATGCAGCTACACCTTTTGAAACAAACAAAAAAAAAAAAAGATTTGCTGCCAATACCTCATGATAATATTTGAAATTATATAAAGTTTTTCGGGAGTCTGAAAACTTTTTTCCACTACTGTGTATGCATTTCAACAATTGATACATTGCCAGCTATTTCACAATATGCTGACTGATTTTTTTTCCTTTTAGTCATCCGAAGGACTCTCAAGATAAACTGTTTTGACTCTCTTCTCTTGAGAAACCTTCACTGAGGAGTGTAGCCCTTGTTCCTCGTGGTCGTCCTCGGCATCCATCTGGAAGGTGAAAGCCTTTTCCGACGGCCCCAGTCTGATGTGTTTCTCGGTGATTTCAGACATAGATTCAGTGACGCCTTCAAAACCTTCCACTTCATCTTCTTCTGTAGAGACTCTGACGCTGTACCCTCCTCCTGCTCCACCCTGGAAAGCCTTCTCAAATCCGAAGTTAGAAGATCTCAGAGCTGCCATGATCTGCTCCTCCGATAGATCGTCTCCCTCCAGTAGACCAGACTCCTCCAGGGACTGAGATACGTTCAACTCCGCCACGATGGTCATGGTTCCATTGTCACTGGACTGTTGAACTTTTTTGATATCAACAGCTACATTTTGTGGGTTTTCGCTGCTAACTTTTGTGAGAAAAGCCAACTCCTCTCTCAGTGGGCCTGACACCGATTCTTGTAGTTTCTCTAGTGCTCCCTTCAGCTGCTCTTTGGGCTCCAAAGAGTCTTCTCTCAGGAGCCCAAGCACTGACTCCTGTACTATAGGGGAGACACGGATCTCTTCTTCGATGATGCACTCTGGGAAGCTCTCCTTGAGAAACGGGTGCTCACTTGGTGTGAACTTGTATTCACTTTCCTCAACAATCACTCTTTTTGATGGAAGACTTTCATCTTGGTAATATCTCTCATCTGACAGATCATCAACAATGCCATAATGGCCGTATGAGGTTATGCCAACACCCTCCTCTGGTTCAGAATAGTTGTCATCTGGCGTGGAGACAAAATACTCGTGAGGTTCTTGTTCAGGAGACAAATATGAAGATTCGTTTTCCGGAACATGAACAGATCCTCCTTTCCAGTAGTCAGTGTCGGTCGTAGCTTTTGTTGCATCACTCTTCTTATCTCTTGTTTCGTCATGGGGGACATTCTCTAACTCCTCAATTTGGAAGTACTTTGAAGAGGGCTCATTAAAACTGCATCGTAACTCCTCCTCTACTTTGCGATCTTCTTCATCGCTCTGAGACTCCACCGGTTCCTCGATGATTTCCACATTGATGGACTTGTTTTGCAGGTTCTCTCCTCCCTGCAAGCCGCTGATCAGATTCTGGATCATACTTCCTGTTGCGGTGTCTTTGATGTCATCCAACGCCACCTTCTTTGCCCCTTGGCTCAGAAGTTCGTCCAGGGCGTTGTCCTCAGAAACATCCAGCTCTTCCTCCACCTTGGACTCCAGAACAATCCTTGTCTTGGTTGTGCCATCTTCTTCCTCAGTTTTTTCCACATGATATCTCACCTTCGAATCTCCTGATTGGCAGACCTTCGCTTCCAAACCTGCCGGCTTTATCACTTTCTCTATGATTTCCTCTACAGACACTGAGTCTAATATCTTTTTTTCATCTGGGGCTATGGTAGACTCTGCTTTCTCTCGATCTTTGGGCATCCGATCAAATTCATTTACTTTCTCTTTTTCTTCTGGCACATTCCTTTTGCTTCCTGTTTCAGTATTCTTGCTGAGGCTCATCATTGGTGGTGACATCACTCTCACTGATGTGTTCTCTGCAGTGGGGGATGTCAGGGGACTTCTTTGGTTTTCTACCTCAGAAACCTGCTTGATTTTAACAGTCTTTTCCTCTGATACCGTTTTCTGTGCATAAGAGCCGGTTTTGTTTACTTGTTCAGCAGTAGGAGAGGCAGAGGCAGCAGCTCGTGCTTTGGTGAATGAAATCATGTCCCTCCTGGATGCAGGACTCTGATGGCGAGCCACTGAAATGGGAATGACTCTAGAGGGACTTTTAGACCCAGACTGAGGCACAGGAGATCTTCTGACATGTGAAGTTGAAGTCGGTGTGTATCTGACGTCCATATGTTGTCTGATAGACGTGCTTCTAGGAGTGTAGGGTTGAGCAGGCATCTTGATATCTGAACATACAGGTGTGGTAAAGAATACTTTTACTTCATATCAAACTAGTTCTCATTTATGATCATACACTGTTGCCTGTAAAGTTGGAATAATTTGGTTTTCAAACATATTCCTATTTTTTATTCCTATTTATACACATCATTAATCACTTCGGATCATGTGCAGATTATATACTGAGCCCCAGTTATGCTTTATCATTCAAGTATAAATCACAATAATGTCACAAGAAGAAGATTATTCCAACTTTGTGGGCAACATTGTACTTGGAATAAGCCAACATCATATGGAGCAACTTTAAATGAGTCATTATCAGTACATTACCTATTATTCTTTCTCTCTGTTGTTGATTTACCCTCTTTTGAACATCGTGCTCACCCTCCAGGAGAGCCCTGAACAAACAAACAAAAAAAGAAAATACTTTTAAGGAGAAAGGCAAAAAAACAAGACATGTTAACCTCCTATTTCAAAGCAATCATTCTTCCAAATGCTTATGAAAACTCAAGCTGAAATACCTCACAAGGCGGTGTACATCATCCAGCTCTGCCATCTCATCCCTCTCACATTAGGTGCTTACAAGGCTTACGAGTCAGAAACAACCCAGGATCTGGCCATATAGGGTAGTAAACCAAAAGAATAACAAACCACTCTCCTCTAATGAAGACCATGTAATAATTAGCTGGAACAAGCTCACCCTTCCTTGGTAATAATTAAGAAACAACAGCAAAACAAAAGTCCCGTGAAAAAAGAGCAACCTCTCCGGAGAGTTCCTTCTGAAAGACTGAACTAAAAATATCACCTACAATGTCAGGCTGTCCACACTAACCAGTAAATTCCAAAACAAAAGTGGGCTTGTGTGACACAAACACAACACAGACTCCTGCCTCATCTCTGAGGAAGCACTCTGCATATTCCAAACATCCAAAACAACACGTGCCAGAAGGAAATCCGTCATAGAACGTCCGAAATCTTTCACTACCATCAACCTATGGCTTCATACAACTAAATGTTTGGTATGCAAGGCAGCTGTGTTCAAGACTGTAGAGATTACTTGGGATATAAGTGTAGAAAGAAACTCAATATATTGTTATAACAAATTTGCTAATATGTGTATTGCTTTATAAATAACTGTTGTCTATATTTAACCTTTCTTAAGTGATTTATTGCCATTGATTGTAACATTATCCTCTTTAGTTTGAGTTTTTCCTCGAGTAAATCATGTAGTTTCCTATATTTGATTGACTGATTAGGTAGATGTTAATTAAAGCCCAAAGTAAATTCAAAGGTTATTTGATCAAAAACAGAAAAAAACTGAAGAAATAGTGAAATACTTTTTCAGTCAAATTTATCATTAATTGAACACAAAAAACAAATGTGTCCATCCACTGTCATTGATCCAACTCCAGGGGTCATATCTGATGACCATGAAAAGATGACAAACCATATGTTACACCAATTATTTACACATATTTGGGGATTTAACAGTTTATATCAGTAGATGGTGGATGTTTGGGTCTTTATGGGTTAAGTAAAAATAGTGTTAGTATGTGAATATGTGTGATCTGACACTGTTAGACTCATAAGGGTTATACAGACCATGCTACTGCAAAATCTAAAGCACCAGATATGATTTGTAATGCCTCTTAGATACGTAAACCACAGAGACAGTACAACTTTTATTATTGATGCATGTATCAAGAGAGTAAACCAAGCGACCATACTGAAGTTTATCTAAACTGAAGATAATACTACACAGAGTGATTATTCCCAAGACCAGCAGGAAGCTAAAGCTGGTTTAATCACATTTAATAGCATCTGTGGGCTGTAGGGCGCTCACTTTGGACAGTAGTTTCTGTGTTGCAAAATGGCAAAAAAGCAACTACCTTTAAAAAATAACTGAAATTTGTGGACATTTATGGACTATAAGTGCTTTCATTGTGAATGGGTAGTTTGGTTTGTCATAGCAACACAGAAGCAACATGAAGGACCAGTTTTTAGGAGTGTTATTAGTTGATATTTTCCATCATACTTCGGTGTGTTTTGTCTTGGTAGGACATTTGCTGAAATAAATGATCACCTGTAAGCAGCCACCTCCAAACCCAGATCCATCTTGACCTGAAGAAGCTCCTGATGTTGTCGCATCTTTTCTTCAATAGCGCCACACATCAAGTTCCTTTCGTGCTCCAGCTGGTCAATTACCATCTAGAAGAAAACAAATAAATAAAGAGTTTAATATAATAAGGCAACGTTTATACATTTAACCCATAAAAACCCAAACAGCTACCAGCAACCAAAACCACCCACTGAGCTTAAATGATTCATATCTGTTCATCCATTAATCCTAAAAATACATGTGAATAATTGGTGTAAAATACAGTTTGTAATCTTTTCATGGTTATCAGATATGACCCATTTGGACATTCAGAGGCTCCGTAGTTACCGTGGAAACACCGTCATCTTCAGAGGTGTGAAGTAACAAAGTATAAGTACTTCGTTACTGTAATTAAGTAGATTTTTTTAGGTATATGTACTTTACTTGAGTATTTATTTTTCTGGCAAAAATTTTATTTTAATATAATAAAATAATAATATTTTCTGCTTACTTCTACGCTCTACATTTTTGCATAAATATTTGTACTTTATATTCCTTACATTCTCAGAATAAGCTTGTTACTTTTTCGAAGTAAATCAATGTGACAGTATGTAAAATACATCACTTCATTCACTGTACAATTAGAAAATGGACACTTTTATAATTTTGCCTGGTTAAATAAGTATTATTTTATTCATGGCAAAAAATGCAGTGTTATTTTTTACTTTTATACTTATTATAATTGAGAAGCTGTACTTTTTTACTTTTACTCAAGTAAAGGAGTTGAATCAGTACTTTCTACCTTTTCTATTTTTTTCCACACAAGCAGCTGTACTTCTTAAGTACAGAATGTGAGTACTTTTTCCACCTCTGGTCATCTTCTACAACATTGATTGACGAGTAAAACCCATGGAGTTGGATCAATGATAGTAGATAGAGACACTGGGTTTATGTTGATTTATGTTCGGTTAGTGACATATTTTGCTAAAAGTCACTTTTTCTTTAGTTTTTTGGATTTTTGATATAATAACCCCCAACTTCAACATGAGCTTTAACAAACATTTACATTATCAGTGAATTAAATACAAGAAAGTGCCTGATTTTGACTGAAAAAAATGAAAAAATACAGGGGACAATATGATAATAAATGGAGATAAATCACTTAAGAAAGGTTAAATCCATTTGGGAACTGATACAAAAGTAACACTGGGTCATTATGGGTTAACATTATGGTCCCATTTCACTGTACTGCATCCTACAGTGTTGGAAACTTCATAGGAAACACGGTAAGGTGCCTGAGCACTTCAGTCAAAATCAAGTCTGATCCCACTAACAGACGGCATTAATCATTAAGACCACTTAATCCAGTAAGTGCTTGTACAATTTTTGCATGAGCCTTTTCCCCCCAAATAGAACATGACAGCCTACAACAGGTGTCATGAGCAAATCTAACATTTAACATGTATGAAGCACCTCCATGTTAGAGCACTGCACCGGCTGTGGAGGTACATACAGCATGTGTAAGTGAGTGACCTGCTTGCAGCTCCATCTTTGGGAGGCTAATGAGGATTTGTCAGTCTGACAGCTAATTGGTTTAAGTGGCTGCTGTAATGTAAGAGCCAGAGAGTACTGGGCAGCTGAAACGTCCCTGTTAGCAGCTCAAGCTGTTCAATCCTTTTGCACTGAGGTCAAATGTTGCAGTATCCATGTTTATGGCAGCTGTGGAAACACAAACCTGAGGGTACCACTTAGGTACATGGACTCATTATGGGAGCTACAGGCCTATATGGATTTATGTGTGTATGTACGTGTGTCTAAATACAGGGTTTGTATGGGTGCTTGAAATCCTCAAAAATGATTGTGTTTTCAAGTTCTGGAAAGTGCTTGAATTTTAGTTGAAGTGTTGAAAATAACTAATGTGATTTGATTTGTTTTGAATATTTCCTCTGCCAGGTTAGATGCCAAGCCAAAGCTACTTACAGAGAGGTGATACACTTAGAAAAATTAAACTTTATGCAATACATGTAAATAATTAATTAGCAGATGTTCTCAGGTTGACTCCAACTCAGTGCCTGAAGAACACCAAGTTTCTTCCCTTTTAATAAATTTGTGTTCTCCTTTGATTTCTAACTTTTTCCCCTATTATGAAACATGATTTTAGATGTGTATAGCATAATACAGCATGTATCATTGTGTTAAAAAGTGAAAAATAAAATAACCATGAGTATGTATTTCTGTGGATATGTATTTGGCCCCAGTGATAAGGTGCTGTGCAGTAAAAATTTGAAAATGATCCTTAAAAGTGCTTGAATTTGATCTTGAAAAATGTGTACAAACCCTGTAAATCAGGGGCCTCAAACATGCAGCCAAAACCAGCTTGCCAAAAGGTCCAGTGTTCCCTGCAGGATGAATTTATGAAGTCCAAAAATTATACTGAAGACATTACCAATCAAGGATGTCGAACTCCTCTTACTTCAGGTTCCACATATGACCTAAATGAAATAATAGTATAATAACCTGAGACAGGTCCATTATAGGTTCAGCTGGACTAGTTTTGCTCTTTTGAAACAAAACTAATCCAGTTGAACCTTGAAGAACTACTAAGAAGAACAATGACCTGGGCAAATGAGAACTTGAATGAGAAATTGTTCTTAATTTAGTTCCAAACTCCTAATTTTTAACAATATTCTACCTGTTAAATGTTTGTGTAACATCATGTGTAATGCACATGTACAAACAATAAGTTGAGGCATAATATTGTTAAAACTACACTTATTTTTATAACATTTTTTTCAGGTTGTTCACATGTTTTTTTGTGAAAGAGAAAAAGTTGTAATAATTATTTCTCTGTTATGACGCTATTATTTTACTGGTCCCGCCCACTTGAGCTCTAATTGGGATGAATACAGCCCCTGGAATAAATGTGTTTTGTAAATAGTATTCACTGAAGTGATTTTTGTTGTTATTTATACAATATAAAGGCCTCAGGAACCATTGTGGCCAGCAGACAATGGCCCCTGCAGCTGCACCAGTGCCTTTAAAGACAGTGGGTGTGGCCCAGTGAGGGAGTCGCCTCTCCCATCACCAACACCAAGGACACAACATGATGTATTATATAATCCTGTGTGTATTCCACTTTCTATAAATAGTAACACATTTTCCAACACCTTAATTATTCATCTTGGTTTCTCCTCTAATGGACCACCTCCCCTTACCTGATATTCACTCAGGTCCACATTAAATTTCTCCTGCATGTTCATCAGCTGCTCTTCCAGACGCATTTGGATCTGCCCTTGTTTCTCCGCGTCTTTGCGCATCTTGTCCAACTCGGACGCGTACATCATCTTCTCCCTCTGCAGGTCGTTCAGCTTGGCCTGGTCCGCTTTGATGGACTGCTCCATGTCTTCGATCTTCTGCTGGTACATCTCAAAGGTGTCCATCCATCTTTGGGACAGACCGTGGGCGTACTCTTGTACTTCTTCGACGGTGGCCGCCGGTGGTCCCCGATAACTCTGACTGACCACGGGGACCATCCGGGGTTCCACCTGACGCCGCAGATGCCCCATGTCGTGCCTGTGCGCATCCTCCAGGCGCTTGTACTCGTTCTGGAGTTGGATGAGGCGCTGCTGGAGTTCACCGTTGGTTTTGTGTGCGTGGTCCAGCTCCTGTTCGCAGCCGTGGAGCTCTCCGCTGATGTCTCTGCACACGTCGGTCTGCTGATTGCACAGAGACTGGACCAGCTGCAACTCTCGCCATATCTTCTCCCTCTCCATCTCCGCCTGGGACTTCTCAAACGACAGCTGCTCCACCATTCTCCTCAGCTCCCGCATCTCTGCCTTGTACTTGGGCTCCCGCTCGGCCGCCTTGGCCTGTCTCAGTTTGTTGATCTCACATATCAGATGCGTGTTCTCCTGCTCCAGCTGCTGGGTCCTGTTCAGATACTGGGCCAGTCTGCAGTTCAGCTCCTGCAGCTGATGCTTCTCGCTCTCAAAAGTTCTCTTGAAAGGCAACATTTTAACACCTGATGATGTTATAATAAGAAGGAAAAAAGTGAGTTTGCAGCGGTTCCCGTGGGGTAGAGTAGTTCAGGAGGCAGGGTGAGTCCGAGTCATCTGTGTGCGCGTCTGTGGGCAGATCTGTGATGTCATTTGCGATCAGCAGCGCCCTTTGACAAGTGCAGGAGGAAGAGGAGGAGGAGGAGGAGGAGGAGGGCGGGTCTTGCCTCCGTGGATCGACCCAAACGTGTCCGTGGCCATGACAGATGTTGTGGTGCCTTTAAGTGACCTCTGAAATTTAGAGTTGAGGAAAGCAGGCAATGATTAATGCACGCAAAACGGATTAATGTGGACAGTGGACAGCTGTGTTTTCTATGGTTGATATCTTATGACCCCGCCCACCGAAGGGGAGGCAAAGGGGGTGGTTATGGTTGGGTTTGTTTCTTAACACTCCAACTGCAAAACTATTGGTTGAATTCATACCAAATTTATTCATAGATTGCCTTTGAACCAGAATAGATCCCATTACATTTTGGGAACAGTGGGTCGAACTTCAAATTTTTTTTAAATGAATTTTATTCCCAAACCCCATTTACTTATAATGGGCGAAATTTCAAATGTCTGAAGCACCAAAACTATTGGGTGAATTCATACCAAATTTGGATTATAGATTGCCAGTGGTCCAGAATAGATCTAATTTCATTTTAGGAACAGTAGGTTAAAGTTTGTTGGTTTTTTTTTTTAATGAATAAAAAACAACGACAAAAAATTCCCATTTACTTCTAATGGGCGAAATTTCAAATGTCTGTAGCAGCAAAACTATTGGGTGAATTCATACCAAATTTGGTTTATAGATCACTAGTGACTCACAATAGATGTATTTATGTTTTAGAAAAAGGTAGGTCGAAGTTTAATTTTTTTCTGAAAACGTTAAATATTCTTATAATGGTGAAATTTCACGTCTGTAGCAGCAAAACTATGGGGTGAATTTACACTAAATTGGGTTTATAGATTGCTACTGACCCAGAATAGATGTAATTACATTTTGGGAAAAAAGTAGGTCAAAGCTCACACTTTTTATGCATTTTTAAACTCTTCCCACGTATTTATAAAGCAAAATATGTGTGAGGGACAGGGTTTGTTGTGCCTGTCACCACTTGTTTATTACATCACATTCACTGTCTTTTAAGTCCAGCTACCAGTTTTGTTGTGCAGACATATGAAGTCATGTGTACAATGATAACAAAGGTTATTCTATTAAACTTCAAAAAACAATTTAACAGTCAGTGACCAAATGCATATACTTGTTTAAAATGTTTTATCCACTAATCCTATTAATACATGTAAATAATTCAAATGAAATTCAGTTTCTCAGCTTTTCATTGCAATCAGTTATGCCCTATTTGGTTGTTCATAGACTCCTCAGTGAACGTGTAAACATTGATTCACTAATAAAACTAATGTAGTTTGACAAATAACAGTGTTTTTTTTATATACCATATAATATGTTTTGCTCCTTTGATATAATTCTTGCATATACACGATCTGCCTTTAAGTGACCTCTTAAATATAAACTCTTAGATTGTCTGTCAGTTACTGTACGAAAAGATGAAAAAACAGATAAGGGAGGAAAAATATTTTTTTAGAATAAATTCTGGCTTTTTTTTTTTTAATCAAAGACTAATTATTTTAATTCAGTTTACTTTGGATTGTGAAAGTATACAATGGGGAAAATGGTTGTTTATTTATTTACTTACTAATTAATTAATTAATTTATTTTTAAGTGTAAAAACGCGTCAAAATAATTGGATACTGGAACTTACCGAGGCTCGTAAACGCACCATTTCCACATACACTTCATCATTTCCCGGGGAATAGTTCCCCCTAGCGGTAAAGCGCTAAATATTTATTTTCACAGCATAACATGAAATACAGCACGTAGGAGCGTCTGTGTTTTCTGCTTGAGCAAATAAACCTGTCTTGTTTATGGATAGACGCGAAATTGTAGTAGTCACAGGTAAGTTATTTGCCTCTAAACCGATCTTTATGAAAGATGGATTTACCTGTGCTGCGTTTTATTTCACTTGGTAGGATTTGGACCTTTTAAGGAATTTTTGGTGAATCCGAGCTGGAAAGCAGCACAGGTAATGTTTGAAAACAATATTGGTCTGTGTCTTTGATTATTTATGAGTCAAATTAACTAAAAATGTGTGATGTTTTGTGTTATTTCAGGGGTTACAGTCGGTGGGATTTGGGGAGAGGGTTCATGTTTACATCAAGGAGATCCCAGTAAGTTACATGAAGACCCAGAAGATTATAGAGGAACTGTGGAAAACCCTAAACCCAAAGGTAGTAGTAAAATATCCTATTTCGGATCCCCCACCCTAAAAAAAAAAAAAAAAAAAAGAATAATAAGAATATTAAAATAAATAAAAATAAAAACTAAGGAAAATAGTCTGAAATGTTTGTAATAACAACAATGAAGGGTAAATTTAAATTACATTATTAATTTGACCTTTTACTGGCCTCAAAGTAGTCAAATCTGTTAAGGCTATCTTTTTAAAAAGTGTTGAAAAAATTATATAATTTAATAAATAAATAAATAAATAAATAGGTGATAAATGTAAATTATAAAGTTCGTACTACTTAACCCATAAAGACCTGGGGTGACTTTTGTGTCAGTTCCCAAATGGATTTTTCTCTTTATTTAACCTTTCCAAAGTGATTTATCACCATTTAGTACAATATTATCCTCTATATGTTGCATTTTTTTCTTCGTGAAAATCATCTATTGTTTAATTGACATATCTTGTGGATTTTTATAAAAGCTCAGAATAATTTCAAAGGTTATTATATCAAAACTGGAAAAAAATAAAGAAAAAGGGATTCTTTTTTTTTTTTTTTTTTTTTTTTAAATTAAGCAAAATCTATCATCAAGTGAACATAGACCCAGTGTCTTCATCCACTGTCATTGATTCAACTCTCCATGGGTTTTACTGGTGAATCAGTGTTGTAGAAGGTGGCGGTGTTTCCATGGTAACTATGGAGCCTCTGAGCATCCAAATGGGTCATATATGATGACCATGAAAAGATGAACAACTGCATTTTAAATCAATTATTGACATGTATTGATAGGATTAGTGGATCAACAGTGGATCAGTGATGCTTTTGGTTGACGGTGGATGTCTGGGTCTTTATGGGTTAAACACCAGAATTCACTCCCAAAACTGTTTATATTCTCTAAATACACAATGTGAGCACAAGTATTATACAAGTATATACATATACACATCACCTCTACAGCTTCTCTACAGGACTTCCCATCATGTCAGTTGTTGTCAATAATCATAATAAATGTGAAATAAATATCTGTCTTTACCAATCCAAACAGTCACTGATGAACAAAAGGCAAAAATAAGATTATATTTGTGATTTTACAATATGTCTTTGGATGGTGGGAGGAAACTGGAGTACCCGGAGAAAACCCACGCAGACACGGGGAGAACATGCAAACTCC
>JAPTGZ010000023.1:14888010-14908303 GCA_029814645.1 Fowleria isostigma | reverse complement strand
GACCCTAATGAGGATAAAGCGGGTTAAGAAAATGAATGAATGAATGAATTTTACAATATATATATGTGTGTGTGTATATATATATATATATACATGCTATAGTTGTCCAGATAACAAAATTAAGGACCAATTTAATTATCTGGATTAAATTACATAATAACTTCTTAGCTTAATTCTTACCTTTTATTAGCCTAACTTTTTTTAAATTATTATTTTGTTATTAAAATTAAGTTTTACTCCCCCATCTTTCAACATATTTTCTATATTGCCTGTAAGTAGATTATTTCTTGCCTGGTACATTACTTGTGCAGTCTTGAATTTGATCTTCTGTCCATATAGTGTATCTCATGTCCTAGTTTATTTAATACAGGCGTCTGTAAATACACTTTCTTTGTGTAATGAGGTTTCTTGTCTGACATGAACCTCTCTGCTTGGGTGCGAAGTTTTCAGTCCATCTGGGCGTTGCCAGAGGTTCCAGAGGCATTACTTTGGAGCAAACGGCCAAAAACAGTGGCTACAAAGACAAAGACGTGTGCAGCTTCTACCCTGAAAGTCAGCGTTGTATGGAAGGAGGACCAGACAAACTAGACTCTGTGGTCAACATGAAGGCTGTGTCCAAATATTTCAGACGAGCAGGGATGGACGTCATTTATTCAAGAGATGCAGGAAGGTGGATATTGGTTGTTGTGCAATTTACGAAAACCAAATTACATCAGAGAGATAATGTGTCTTGTTCTTCTCAGGTACCTTTGTGAGTTTGCATATTACTGCTCGCTGTATCATGGTCAGGGGAAAGCAGCCCTCATCCATGTGCCGTCCTCTGGTGAACTGGTTCCTCTGCTGCAGATGATCATCCAGAACATGCTCGACCAACTAGAGGATCATCCAGACTCAGCATGGTGAGTTCTCAGTGAGAGTTTTAGACAGGGCCAGGCCAGGAAAAAACAGACTATTTTTACTATCAAAGTTTTCTCATTGGATTCTGGTACTTTGACACATGCTCTTCAAAATAAGCTCTGAGGTCATTAAGGATGTAGTTCTCAAGACTGGTCCTGGTCTCCAGTCTGTCAGTCTTGTCTTGGTCTTGACTCTGACTGGTCTATGTCTTCTCTTGGACATAGTGGACTCAATGGGTTTTGTACAAAAAAACACATCACAGAATAGTAACATTATTTATTATATGTCCTCTACAAGACATAAAAACAATGCAATAGACAAGATAATATGAATTTGATTTAGCTAGTCATGACACTTTATAGCAATGCCTTTTGCTTTATGGTTGATATGAGTAATCATGTTATGCCGATTCTAACTCTAGTCTGTTTTTGGTCTTGGTCTTGATCTCAATACCCTTCGATCTCGATAGTGTCTTGGTGTCAGACTAGCCGGGCTTGACTATAACATTAGGGGCCATCTTGAATTTTGCCTCAAATTCAACATGGCTGCAAAATACCTAAAACATTATCTGGAAGAAACCTATTAAGTGAAATGCTGATTTTTTTATTTTTTTTTTCCCACTAATTTGTAATGATAATAGCCAGGAAACATGACCCAATTTGTTGGATCCTTCAGTAGTACACTATTGGTGGTTAAATCCAACATGGCCACTGGACCTACCAAAATATATGTCCTGGTCTGGTGGAGATATAGCTATAAGGTTGGTGTCTATCCCCAGTTTTTTAGGGGTAATAAATCCAAATATGCCTTCAGATTCAAAATTACGTCACTAAGTTATGACCTAAATTCAAGATGCCGATGTTTCCCATGTTCTACACTGAAGCATCCAATTAACTGGGTGAAGTTTACTATTATCTTAACAAATAAATAAAAAAAAAATCTTCCAGATAATATTCTAAGTATTTTGGCAGTCATATTAAATTTGAGGCAAAATTCCAGATGGCCCCAGTGCTTAGTACCATAATCCAATGAGAAAACCTTGAGTGTTAAAACTGGTAGTTTATTCCTGGCCTGGACTTGTCTATTAGAAAAGTGGATCTCCTAAAAAAATCCACCCAACACAGCTCCCTAAGAAGGAAATACAAAAGACCCAGATCTCATTCATTTATTTATTCAAAATTTCAGAAAAAAAGAAAATACAAGAAATTCTCAGATACACATTTAGAGACGGTGAGTCAAAAATACACCATCTCAGCTATAGGTGTGAAAAACTTGAGGCCTCAGATACAGAGCTTGAAAAAAGACAGATTCTAGTGAAGGTTTGGATTATTTCTTCAATCACCGAATGAACACAGAGATTTTGCTAAAGTTAATAAAATAATAATAGTAGACCAAGGCCCCCTCTGAAGTTATAGGAATGCAAATCATAACAACAGGCATGAAAATGATAAACCTCAAACTTATTATTGCAGTTTGAATGCACTGACGCATCCTCCATAAACCTGAGGTTTGCACGAAGAACATTTTGGAGAATTAAAATGCTAAAGATGAAACTGTCTTTATCTTAAATTAGCTACTGCTGGAAATCTGGTAAATGCAAAAAGCAACTAGTGTGAAGCTGTAAACGTAGGCCTATTCTCATCATTCTCTAGCCTCGCTGTTTACTGTTTAATAAATGCTACCCGTAATCTACTCGACGTCCCTGTCCTATACAGTATATGTCCATGTGTTGATTTAAATGCTGTAGATTTGTAATCTAATGCAACTAGAAAGTCAACAGTAATCTGCCTCACAACAGGCCAATGTAGTGTCTACTCCAGAAAGAGCTGAAATACATAGTGTTTTTATATTTTATCATAACATACATCAAACTGAAACAGAAATGCACAGATATGTGAAAATGATGACTAGTCAGTGGTGATTTGTGTAGCGGTGTGATATTCAGCAGCAGTCTAAATGTTTACTTTTTGATTTGCTTAAATCCAGAGGTGGAAAGTAATGAACTACATTTACTCACATTACTGTAATTTGGTAGTTTCTGTGAGTAAACTGTAGTTTTTGAAATAAGTAATTTTACCTTTACACAAGTACATTTTGACCCAAATATTTTTATTTTGCTACATTGGGTCCCCCTCCCCTGTTACAGAGTAAAAAATGTGGGAAAAAAACAATCAGCATTAGTATTGGTATTTGACAGTAAAGATAAAAAATGGATCATATAATTCACAACTTACTCCATTTGTTTATGCCACTTGTACTTGAAAATGTTTTATGTTGTGGTCTTAACAAAATTTGCACATTACACCGTCTGAAAGGTCCTAATTATTATATAGACTAAAAGTTGATTAAAAACAAATAATGATTGGATTTATAACTTGTCTGTTTGTAACATCACGTAATTGAAAGTAACTAAGTAACTTTTACTCAAAGTAAATTTTAAATTAAATCCTTTTTTACTTTTATTCCAGTAGATTTTTTACTTTTACTTGAGTAGAATTTAAGCAAAGTAAAGATACTTTTACTTCATTACAATTTTTCAGTACTTTTTCCACCTCTGCTTAAGTAAAATTAACAAGTGTACCTAAATCTGAGCATCCACATTTCAGATTACAAGTTACAACATGGCCTGTTTGTATTTGTTATTGCTTTTGGGGTAGTAATTTTGACATTTCAAATTATTTGCAGATTTTTCTTTCCAATTTTATGCCTCCAGCTCAGAAGCCCTTACGCTGACACAGCACCATCTTGTCACCGCCAGTAAAAAGCAGAAAAGAGGTTTTATGGGAAGCTTTGAAATCAACATTTTTGCTGACTGTATTCAAGATCCACTGAGATGACTTTTTTTTTTTTTTCTCTTCAAACCAGCAGCATTATTGTTAATAGCAGTACAACAGGCTGGAAAAGGTGTGTAACGTTCACTTTCAGATGATCAAAATACCAGAAAATGGTGACAGATTTACCCTGATGGAAGTGAAATGACCTAAAATGTCCTAGCATTCAGTCAGTGGAGGCAGACAGGAGAAATGATTGTGTTCAACCATTCCTGGGGTAAAACAGATGAATTTAAGTCATTTTGGTAAGTGAAAAAGAAAGGTTTTTCTGCTGCTTTGAGTCCAACATAAGCTAAACAAATATATGAAGAAACATTTAGGAGGTGGATTTGTCATCACTTTGATATTTAGTTTCGAACATACAAAAATCACATTCACAGAACTGATCCATACATAACCAAATTCTGTTTGGAATAAATAAAGTTGCTGAAATATGTACCTCGCTGTTTTATAACTGGCATGTAAACAGCAAGTGATTTGTGTGAGTTGCAACAAACATACCTAAAGTCGTTGTTGGAGGTCAATAAATTCATTTTTCCCTTTTTATATTTCCCATGATAAGTGTTTAGTCTATATAAAGGTGTTTTAAGATTAGAAAATGAATGTCTCTGGCTGAGGAGTTGAGTTGTGACAATATATTTGGAGTCAGCGGAGATGGAATGTCTGTCGATGTTGTGCCCAAAGTTTTTTTTGTTTTTTTTTCAGATATTTTTTTTTACTGTATCTGCAAAAAACACTGCAACAATCCAATAAAAATAAATGCATGATGATTAAATTATCTTCATGTTTTCATGTATAATTAACCAACGATTGCAACTCATTGCAGAACAAAAGCATACAGTATTGAATGCCGCTATTATCACTTCACAGCGTAGTGATGTGCTGTATACACATTCTCCTTTGAATTTAGGGGTCTACAAATGTACTTTTTTTGCCAGGATTTGGTGGGCTGAACTTACACGTAAACTTCTACACAGAGATTCCATCTCCGGCCCTAGTCCACTTTGTGAGGTTTATCTAGATCCCTGTGGTTGTATCCAGATGAGGTTTCTGTAGAAACTGATGAGAAGGAGTGAGATGTATTTGTTTTCCATACGCATACATAAACTTTAAAAAGAGTGAGGTAGATATATATGTGAAAGAAGAAAAAAAAAAAGTTGTAAGTCCCCCAGTCATGACACCAAAGAAAATACATACAAAAAAAAATCCAACTTTATACTGAATCATGGGGTATTTGTACAGTGATTTAAACTGATATCACAAAAGGAAAATAAAAAAATAAATAAATAACACTCCTACAGAAAAAAAAACTTCAAAGAAAGGAAATAATAATAATATTAATAATAATAATCACCAAGCAACATTTCCAAAAAATGAGGAGAAATCCTTCAAAAACACTTTTCAGCCTCTATTTAAGACCTTTTCCATACATGACATTGAAATGTGTTCCCTTCCCTGGACTTTAACCCATCCTTTATTTGGTTTTCAGAAGCAGTGATTATGAAGACAAACAATAAGACCAGTTTTCACTTTGAAGGAGCATGTCAGCATTAGCAGAAGTGGCGTAGTATCGCGCTTAAGTGTTGATTTAAAAAAAAAAAAAAAAAAAAAAAAAAGACAAAAAGAAACATACAGCTTTCAAATGCTTGAGATGGTTGGCATAATTAAGGCAAACAAGACAACCCAAATAGCCCTATTGATCTTACAGGAGGCAGGAAATGGATGGGTTAAAATACCAGATCTGGTATGAAGTAAATATCTTGTGTACTGGAACTAATCCTGACTTCAAAAGGAGGCACTAGGGGAAAGCGGTACAATATGTCGTAGAGGTCAGTGAGGGGCCAGAGGGAAGGAGAGAGGACACTATTGGACTCAACAAAGCATGATGAAGAGGGGGAGGAGGAGGAAGAGGAAGAGGGGGGGGGGTAGGGGTACGAGGTGAGACAAGTAGAGGACGATCATGAGAATGTGTGGAGAAAGCAAAGCCTTTACTTTGACCTGAGATCGAGTCGCACCTAGAGGGCAACGCTAGGCGCAGTGCTAGACAAGTACAAAAAGGGTGCAGAAAGTACACACTCACACGTCGAGTTAAGGTGTCCATTCCAAATAATAATAATATTAATAATAATAATAATAATAATAATAATAATAATAATAATAATAATAATAATATAGACATTCACAAAACAAATACAGAAGGAAACATTTCATAATAAAAATAAAAGGCAATGAACAAAATGTAGTGTTACAGAAAACCTTTTGGGGTAACAGAAAACAAATGCTTTTATATCTAAATCATCTTAGTTTTTGTTTGTTTTTTTTATTTTTATTTTTTTTAAAACAGAGTTTGAAGATATAAGAAATGGACTGTAGTGGAGACTATAAAATACCAAACCTGAAGAATTTCTTTATATATAACATCCAAAAGAGGAAAAGAATAAAATAGCAGCTTTGTTCTGTACAGACATAGAGGCAAACATTTTGAACCGTTAAAAAGGTTAAAAAAGTGACAAACCGATGATGTGTATAAAAACGATCCTGCAGTCTCAAATACAACTGTAAGACCTTTATATGCGTTTGAAATGTAGAGAAACCAAGGACTATTTAAGAGACCGGCTGTGGTGTCAAAGTTATCTCTAGGCTACGAAAATCTTTACCGATCCACCACCTCTTTTTTTTCTTTTTTTTTTTTTTGTCTCAGGTCTTAGTCTTTGTTTGTTGTGGTGTATTTGGTGTCTGTGTATTTTTGAAAATCAGTTAATGATGTTCAACCTCCCACATGAAATGCACACATAAAAAAATGACAGATAAAGGTTCAAATCAAATGAAAGTGGAGGCAGAGATGTATCCCTTGATTGTGAAGTTGAGTGATTTGCAGTGGGAGAGATCTATGGCGCGTTTGTGTTTTTTAGATTTTTCTAAACCAAAGACAGACTGAGGCTGTGATTTAGAGTTGACTGACTCAAGTCACATGTACATTTCCCTGCTGGTGAAGGAAATTCACTTATGCTCCAATTTTAATAGATGTGGGTGGTATAAAAGCAGGTTTTGATAAGCCTGTCTGTGGCTTTTCAAATGTGTCATGCACCACTTTTGTACCCTTGGAATAATAATTACAGAAACTTTCATCAAGAACTTAAAGCAACTATGAAGTTGTGTTAATCTGTCTTTATATGGACTTTCTGTTAGAGCTCACTTAACTAAAACACAAGTACTTTTACTTACATTTTTTTCCTTAGGCTAGTTAAACCCATTAAGGCCCAGTGCTACTTTTGTGGCAGTTCCCAAATAATTTTTTCTCTCTATTAAACCTTTCTTAGGGATTTATCACCATTCATCATAATGTTATCCTCTCCATTTTGCATTTTTTCTGTTAAAATCTGGTATTTTACAATATTTATTTACTGATCATGTACTTTAATCATCATGCTGAGATTACATTTGAGGGTTATAATATCAAAAACTGAGAAAACATGAGGAAAAAGTGACTTTTTTAACCTTTCTTAATTGATTTGCATCAATTTATTCTAATATTATGCTCTGTATTTTACATTATTTAAGTATAAATCAGGTATTTTCCTATATGTAATTCACTGATCATTTACCTGTTCATGAAAGCTTGGATTAAAGTTGAGGGTTATTATATCGGAAACTGAGAAAATGGAAGAAAAAGTGACTTTTTCAGTAAAATCTATCAGTAACTGAACATAAACCAACTGTCTCCATCCCCTGTCATTGATCCAAATTTATGGATTTTACTGGTGAATTAATGCTGTTGAAGATGACTGTGTTTTCATGTTCACTATGGAGCCTCTGAACATCCAAATGGGTCATATCTGATGACCATGAAAAGATGACAAACTGTAGTTTACACCAATTATTTACATGATAGATAGAATTAGTGGCCTAACAGAGAGTAAACATTTTAGATCAGTAGATGGTTTTGGTCACTGGCGTATATTTGGGTCTTTATGGGTTAAAATATGTGCAATTCACTTAAATAGAAATGTAGTGTTTCTCTTCTAAGTATCACATGTTTAGATTTATTCCACCCTCATTGCAGACGCTGCAAATTCTGAGAAAACCTTGACTGCAGGTGTGAATGCAGGACATCTCAGTTAATACTGTATACACACAGCTGCTAAAGGAGCAGCTGGTACTAAAAAAAAAAAAAAAAGCAAAAGTACAAATATTAGACTCATGCCAACTCTGAATCACAGCCTTAAAAAAAAAAAAAAAAAAAAAAAAGAAGGGAGACCTGTACAAAATTTAGGAAAAAGCTTGATTTGGCAATAGTTTTGGCAGATACACAATAGGCCCTCCTCTTCCATTTTGACCCACTCCTGATGGGATCTACATCCACAGAAATACCAACAGGAAATAAACATTGAAAGTTTCTAACCGAGGCATCCTTACATGACATGAGCCTGTCTGCTCATAGAAACAAAAGTCCTTTTGATGGAAAGTCATTTCAGAAATGGAGCTATACCATATTATAGAGAGAACCATGTGTTTGTATAAATACACACTCAGATATCCACAACATCCTCTCTGAAATCATCAGGAAAAAGTGCTCTTCTGTTGGATTTGCTGGCAGATATGCTAAAAAAAATTATTTTCTCAAGTTCATGTCTTCCTTAATCTGTTTATCGGGGTAAAGGCCTGTAGAGTTTTCCTTCTTGAAGGACTTATGTAACAAAGACTACAATACAGGCTGCACAGGAAGGAGTTCCCCAGTGTTGAGTCTGAACCACCAAACTCCACATGCTTTAGCAGGTTTCTGTGCTATTTCTCAGTTTATACAGTTTATATTTGACCTTAAAGAAGTGGAGAGACCGTCTACTGACATGCAGTAGAAGAATGTCATGTCTTACCTCGTCCATCCCTCCTTAAGAGATAGAGGAGAAGTTCATGTTACCCTGTGTAAAAGGAGGAGGAGGAGGGGCTGGTCTGGCCACAGGGGGGGCTGATATCAGCAGGCCGACGACTGGGGCAGTGGTAATGCCCGTTCGTTCTTTCTGCCCCCGTTCATGTGTGCATAGGGTTGCATCTCATCAAAATTGGGCCGCAGCACCACCACGGGCCCGTTGGCCGAAACGTGTCCTGAGTGCTTGTCCAAGGCTTGGCTCGGTGACGCCAAGGTTGAGGCGGCCGGGCCCGGGGAGGAGGGAGACACAGCTCCCAGTAGGGGAGTACTAGGCCCTTGCATGGGCGATAACTGCTGTGCAGACGAAGGCGGCGTCCCTCCCGTACAACCTGACGAGGGGGCGGTGGCAGTAGAGGGCTGCCTGGTGGATGCAGGGTCCAGTGGAATGTTCTCCATGTTTTCTACCTCCATGTCCAGCTCCTCGGTATCCGGTGGTTTGTTCTCCTCGCTGTAGAAGAAGCTCATTTCCCTGAAGGGAGGATCCAGTTCTTCTTTGATGCTGCTGATGATCTCCAGGAAAGACGGACGCATCTTGGGGTTATACTGCCAGCACATCCTCATCAGCTCGAACCTGCAGGTGATAAAGACTTATGTCAAATTGTCCCTAAGATGGATAAGAGTATTGTTCGTGTTTAGATATTTTATTGCAAACCAAACAAAAATTTTATATATATATATATGTATGTATGTATTATAAAAATAAGAAAAATAAATCAAACAAAACTCACTTGACCCTCCCAAACCGCATGCTGTCACCAAATAGCCACATGCATATACATATACAATATGGCACTGTAGAAATAACTAAAATTACATGCCATAGTGTTGCATACAAACATACATCCTGGCTTGTTAAGAACCATGTACATGTGTTATAGAAAAAAAGGTTAAAAAAGATTTCCACTCTTTATGAAACTTCTGCACAGATTAGAGATGTATAATACATCGTTTGAGCATCACACATACATTGTGATGTATGTGTGCGCAATCGTCACATCACAGGTCCTGCAATGTAGGAGGCAAATAAATTCAACGTGTTCTCATCTAATTTCAAGGCAACCTGACACACACTGTGCGTAGAGTTTCTGGTAACATTGAAAAATGAGCAATGAACTGGAGAAAATTACTGAAAACAAAGATTTGGTACCAAAAAGAAAAGCAACGTCAGTTATCTGGAATTATTTCGGCTACAAGAAGGATGATACTGAAGCATGTGTTCTGTGTTGACAGTGTCTTGCACCTGTTGCCACAATGAGAAGTAACACAACTAATTTGTTTGACCATTTACATGAGCAACACAGAGATATTATATCCTCCTGAATATGTTTTTATGTCACAAAATATATTGCAAAGTTAAAAAAAAAAAAGTCGCATGTCAGTTTTTTCCAGTATCGTGCAGCCCTAGCTCAGATCCACATAATGTATTTTTTCAAGTTTAAGATTGGAGATCACTTCTCTGACCCAATGTCCATCAGAAGGTGGGACAGGTTCAGTCCACCTAATAAGAATAAGCCAGTGTGCCAAAAAGAGTACTAAAGTCGGAGAGGGCCGTAAGCGCAGATTGGTAGCCACGCTTCAGTCAGTGTGCCCCAGGGCAGCTGTCGCTAAAAATGTAGTTTACCACCACCAAATATGAATGTGTGAGTGAATGAATAATGGATCCATTGTACGTGCTTTGAGTATGTCTTAATAGAAAAGCGCTATATAAATCTAATCTATTATCATTATTATTATGAATATTATTATTATTATTTAAGCCAGTCACTTTGTGCCCTCCTACAGGTAGCTGCAGCCATCCAGGCACAATGCCAAACATTGCAGTAAAAGGGTCAAGGGTGATCCTCACTCCTAGTATAGTAATGAGCACCTCAAAAATACTCCTTCAATAATGCTCCAGACTGGAGCAGGACCAAAACATGTGTAACTATGTTGCTTCACTGGTTTTGAATCAGTAGAATCAGTTTGGGGGAATGTTTTAGCCAGTTTGGACTTTGATATATGTGCCCGATATTCATTATGGGTGGGAGTACTGCTGCTGTTAGGAAATGTGCTACCTACCTAACACCTGCTATTCGCAGACAGGTAGTACAAACGCTGGTGTTGTGTCATCTTGATTATTGTTCAGTTAATTGGGCTTCTGCACCTAAGTCTGAACTTATGAAATTACAAACAGCTCTAAATATAGCAGCTACACTTACTCTGGATTGTTCTAATAGCTCTAGTGTTGATTGAATGCCTTCTTGTCTTCGATGGATAGTGGTTATTCATAGGTTATCTACCAGTTTATGGTTATTTATTCAAAACATTATTTACACCATGTATCCTACAGCTCTTGCAAATCAAATTGGATATAATTCTGATGTTCATCACTAGTGTACCAGAGCCTCAACCCAAGGTCTGCCATTACCACGCACAAAACTAATTCAGTGAAAAGCACTATTGTATATAGAGCTATTTCTTTATGGAACACTCTTCCTTCAAGGTGAGACACTACATGTGAAGAGGGTAAAATTTAAAAATATAGAAATTGCTATGAAACTTCCTCAGTTTGCTACTTACACACATATGAAGAAAAATGTATTACAAGATTTTGAAATTTGTATGTTTAATCATGCAAATTAGGTTTTATCTCATTAAATATGCATGATTTTGCATACATTTCCAGTAGGCAGATCTGAACACATGATAAAGCCAGGTAAAAAAATATTTTTTTCATTTTGTTTACACACAAGATGAAAAAAAAAAATCTGCTTTCATTACTTAGGAAATCAAAATATACTGTCCATAGCCTTAAAAAAAAGGTAGATTTTTGCCATATTTTCTGATTAACGTGTCACATAAATCAGGCCAGGAATGATTTATTAACAAATCCCTCAGTAAATATCTTCAGAATATTGTTAAATGTATAAGATGGTGCACATAGGTGATACCACTCATGACAGACTTCAGTAAACAGACAAAACTCGGCATGTCACGTTAGAATGTTACCTTCTTGCTAAATTCAGGAGAAACTTACAACCACAAGTAAACAAACTGTAATAAAATAAAGATCTTAATCTGTATTTTCAATTTTTTCTTTATAACAACTTGAAAGAATACACACTGAAAGAGTGAACTAGCCCAGAATCTCTAAACTGACCAGTGTATAAAAAAAATGGATGTTTTTGCTTGCTGTGACCTGCCTTAAATATGAGAACCATTTTAATAAAAGAAAGCATTTAAAAAAACAAGTAAAATCACTTTTCAGGTTTGAGAGTCTCTTTAAGTTACCAATTTGGGAATTTTTTTTTCCCTCTTTTTTTCCTCCTTTCATTTTTACCATAACTAGAACTGTGTATTGTTATTTTGTATCATGAACTTTTTTAAGAGGCCTATCCTTTGTATGTCGGCTAATGGGGATCCTCAATAAATAATGAATAAATACACAGCAGATCACACTGTCTGTACCGCACAGACATTAAACTGAATGTGTCTTCAGGGCAGGAAAAATTTGTGGTGGATAAATGTTGTCATTTGCTTTTTTGCTGTAACCAGCAGGTGGCAGAAGACACTAATGTTAAAAATTGTTTCATTCCTGTCACTGCAACATTGAATTCATTATACTGATCTGTGGCACTTTACCTTTATACAGAACAGTAAAGTATATTAATACCATATATTTCACTAAAATACCCAGAGTAGTTGGGTATTTTAGTGCGTACCCACAGTAGATATGATATCTATCACTTTTTATTCTACAGATTTTAGGTAAAACTGCTTAAATGAAACAGTTCACTTTCTTAAGCCTATACTAGGTGGCATAAATGCAGAGTGGTAGCATTTGCTTTTATCATCATCATCATAGCCTGTTCCATTACCTCCTTCCATCCACTCTGATTTGCTGTTTAACTATGAGAAATCAGTAATAATGAACACGTATCTCCTTCGCAGCAAACAAAAACAGAAATCCAGTCCAAACTGGAAATTTTCATTTGCAGTCAGCTGTGAGACTTTATTTATACGTATCGAGCCAATTCAGAAACACCAGTTTAACTATCCTATCTGGAATCCAGATGGGTTGCATTTTTTTGTTACGTTACTATTACACATGCAGTAAGACCAGAAACATAGGATGTACACAGCAGGCCAGTAAATCATATGTGGGGTTACTGTGCCAGGCCAGCAGCCGAGTTTTGAGAATGTCAAAACATCATAAAAGGGAGAAATATTACAGTATTTTGCGGCTCTGTACCACATACCACAACGTCAATTATACACAAACAAGCTAAGAATACTCTCTAAGGCCCACTGACATAAACACCTCAGTCATCTCTGCTCTGCTCTCTTGCTGTTCCCTCTTTCTTGTTTTTTTTCTCTCCCTCTCTCGCAGTGGCGTTTCTGCAGCCTACTACAGTCCATGCAGCTGGGTGCCAGCTCCTTGGCGCACAGGGGAATTATGGGTAGAGCTCTCCTAAACATACGCCTCACTTCATAATCTGACACAGCGGGGAGGGGAGAGTAGTGGGGTTAGGGTTAGAGCTCCGACTTGTTTTTCAGCAGTGCAGCAAGTGTCTTAAATTTGACATTCAGATGTCCAAACCCAGGCCACAGGACCTCCCGTGAAAAGACGTGTAATGCTTGGAGCCGGGCCGATGCTCCAGAGTAACCTGCCTGCGTAGTCCTGCATGCTGAAAACTCTTTGCCTCTTCCCCACCATCTGTTGCTGCGCGCGAGGCTTGTTGATGCAAATTTAGAAAACAAACACTGCAGTAAATCCTGGCTTCTTGTCAGCATCCTGCCAATCACAGCACACACACATGCTATTGCCATTAGGCCAAACTAATAGACTTATTTCTGACATGTCATCAGGAACTTTAGCAAGATTTGTCAACGTGTATGTAAGAGGTCACCATGTTGTCTTAACCGGTTCCAGCAGCGGCAGCAGAAATGAAGGTCAAACATTTATGTGTGTTCTAATAAGAAAGTGAAGGTTGAGTGTGACAATGAAATATCTACAGCTTGTGTTACAACAATTTGGATGCAGCCAGGCTTTTATAGAAACCTGCAATTGTCTAGACACAGCCAAAATTTCAACAGAACAAGGAACAAATTAAAGAGAAGGACCTTGAAACACTGACAAAATCAGAAACAGACTCATTGTCAGAGAGGTCTCCAAACATCTAAGGATGTTTAATAAACCTAAACAGAAATCTGTAGCAACAGAACGCTTCTCACTGAAAGGACCATCCGCCATATGCAGCATCCCCAGTGTGGTAAAAACCTTGATGTATAATAGCACTGTAAGTGATACTGTACATTCCACAATAAATTGAGATTTTTTTATGATTGCAGATATGATTGCATTGCTCTGTCTTTCATTTTCACCAACTCTGAAAGGGAGAATGCACTTTTGTCTTTTGGTAACTCTAGACAGAAACATGGGAATCCAATCAGTGACCCACAACTACCTGACCATGGGAAAGAAGGGAAAGAGAGGCAGAAGGGGGAACTTTCCAAATATGACTAACCCCTCTTATCCACTTCCTCTTCTTGTATCTCTCAGTCCTACTTTTATATGGGTGTCTCGGTTCACTACACTTCAGCAGTCTTCTGGAAACCTCCATAAAGCCGCTACAGGAGATCCAACCAGAGGCCTAACTCACTTCCCTGTGTGCTCTGACCAGACCAGGAGGCTAAGCCCTCACTCCCACCACCTCCACTACCACCACCACCTCTGTAACACAATCCACACACTCCTGTAATCAGGACAAAACAGTCAGGCTGCCATAGAAACCAGAGGTTTGTGTCTGCACAACACTCAGCCCTCTTTTTTCTACTCGCACTCTCTTTCTAAGGTGAGGTCAGCCGTGGAGAGTGGGAGGGGAGAGAGCAGAATGCCTTCTTATTGAGGTCAGAGAGGGAGACAGCTAATGCATATATGCAGCACTGCATGCTGACAAGCAGCCTGTGCTGTGTTAACTCTTCCTCTAGTATGGTAGTTCATTAAGGAATTAAAAATGAATTAATACATTCTCTCTGTGTTTCACACTTCCAGACACTGTCGCTCTCCTCCTGCCCCTTCTCGGCAGAGGAATGAGGGGCATCTTTCACACACGAGTCGTGGCATCCCTTCTATGGGCCGAGGCTGATGGGTGAGAAGGTCTCTCTCTGCCAGCTGACCACCAGCGCCATGTCGTCAACGCACCACATTTAACCTGTGACGTTAATGTCAGGCCTCATCTTGGCTCTACCTTAGCACTCACACCACATGATATCCTACACACTTAGAACCACCACTCAAAATAGACGCCAGGCAAAATATTAATGGGACCGAAGGCGTGCGAGGCAGTGACAGTAGTGGATAAAACAATACATCCTTCAAGGGGAGTGCAACTTAAACCCAGGGGGCTTCGGAAAAAAAATGGGTAAAAATACACAGTTATCGATCACAGATAGACTTACAGCATGTCAGGGCAGTTGTCAGGTTTGTCCAAGAGTCCTCCCTCCATGACAAATCGAAGCACTTGTTCATTGGACATGCCTTGGTACGGCTGCTCTGCTAAGGTGGCGATCTCCCACAGCACAACACCAAATGACCTGCAGCGATAGAGCACACAGTGAATTATTTAAAACAGTACTGTATACATTTTTTATTTTAATCTAAAACATTTTCAAGACTGAAAAAAACCTGTAAAGCCTCTGAAAGTCAACTCACGGACTGGTATACAGTCTGTAATTCAAGAACTGCTGTGGTGTTTTTTCTGACCCAATCCCCCATTATAATTAAATTTCAGACAAATAATGCAAATTAAAATTAAAATTTAGTTTGAGTCTACACATGAGTTACACTCAATGCCTAAAAAGTAATGCATCCAAACAATACATACTGTATATAATGAAAAAAAGATACATGGTCTTAAATGTTATATATTAAAGACTAAAGAATATTTATAGGCTAATATAAGAGGTGAAGTTTATTTAGACAAACCCACACAGAATCATTCCCAGACTCTGTAGTTTCCAACAGCTCTTGTGTTAAAATAAAATAATTATAAAAAATGTATGTGTAATGTTCAGCATGATGTGGAGTCGCACTCAGGGAAAAAATATTATTGCTGCTTTAATCGTCTACATTTGGCTGAAAGAAGAACCCAAAATAATATGTAACTGTCCAAGTAAAGACAAACCTGATGGCACCTCAGTAATATATGTATTGACTAAAAATTAGAGGGGATATAACGAATGAAAACAGGCACTCTTGCTCTGTTGTGTTTCAGTGAACACTCACACTGCATGAAGTCACACAGTGATTCAGAGCAATTTTATTACAAGACAAGTTTCAGCACAAACTATTTGAAGAAATGTCACCTTAGTTTAACCTCAAGCTAACTTACAGCAAGATTAATATGAATCTATGCATGAGGAAAACTTCACTTGGCTGACAAAGACATCAATATTTGTTCAGTCATATTTTTACCACAGGCAAACGATCCCAGTGTACGTTCAACAAATATTCAAAACAGGCTTATTACAACATGTTGCTGGACTAACTGAAAAATTCCCAGTGACAAATTTCGACAGCTTTTTTTTTTTTTTTTTACCCTGATCAACAAAATAAAACTCGGAGCACAGAGCAGGTTTGTTTTACGCTAAAATTCATTTGTGCGACATCAAAGAGGAAGCTATAGCATGCAGTGTGGAGGTGGGTTTGTACTGGCACTGCAGCGTCTCATTGGAGAACATCTGGAGTAGTTTAAGCCCACTCTTAGGCCCTGACCCATGGGACACTAGGAGTTGGGAAACAACAGTCTGTGAGGAAGCGAGTAAACACTTCCATCTATAAAGAACAATATTGATGCTGATAGAAAAGTGTAGTAAGTTGGCATAAAATGTTACAAAGGGTTCCTACAGGTTTGTACAAGTTAAATTTAAAACTTTTTAAGACTATTTAGAACAGGATTTAATGCCCATTTCACAGTTGTTACCCTCCACTTGTGTCACCCACAAGTGTCGGATCTCTTCTCCAACAGGCATTATTAAATTTGCACTTCCCCATAGTTACCTTTCACTTGTGATCTGTCCCTTAAAGTTAACAAAGTCAACTTTCTTGGGCTGAATGTTCTATGATGATTTCTAACCAGCTGCAAAGGTATCAATAACTGGTTCCTAATTTTAGTATAAGTTGCCGGGTTGGAACGGATGGAAGTGAGTAGAGTAACATTACTTTCTTTGCAGCTTGGACATTTAAACACAACACAGTGACCAAGTTTAACCCTTTAACTAAATCCATCTAGAAAAACCTGATAAAAAAAAAATTGTGTTTGCATTTTTTATCCCCTTGGGTGAGTAATTTCTAGATTTCTTTTTACTATACTTACTAATATCAACTCGGAAAGTGTCAAAAATTACTCACTAAATTAATTCTTTCAACACATTCATGATGTACTACCACCAAATGTTTAATATTTGCAGCAATAGATGAACAGAGGTTTTGATTTTATAACAAATAATCCATTATTTCATATTAGCTTAATTTTTCTACTCTTACCATAAAGCAACAAATCAACCATTTGCTTGAGCATGTTTTTGAAAAAATATTACATATCTAATTAAAGGTTTTTTTGTGGTATCAAATAATATAATTATGTTCAGGAAGGCCTATTATACTATGATATGCCAAAAAAAGTATTCATATCTTTGATATTTTTACAAAAAAACAGTGAAAATGTCTTGATTTTTATCTTTCTAAGCTCAATTAGGTTCAGATGTTAGGTGCTCACTTATTGAAATATAGGGACTAAAAGACGGCTTGTTGACCATATGCTAAATCATATGGTCGAACAAGCAGTTAAAGGGTTAAGGCAGCATAACTCAAGCTCTACCATGACAAATGTAATACCTTTGAAAGACTTTTAGGTGTTAGATATAAGGTAAGTATAAGGAATCCAGATTTGTAAATTCAAGACTAAAGACTTTTTAAGACCCATGGGAATACTGGTTACAGGAAAAATTAAAGACTGATCCTGGTTCATAATGTTTTGTAGAACTTCTAGCTGCAACCCAAACAGACTTTGATGAAATTGGAGGTACTAGCTGTATGTAACTGTAAAGAACATGAGCCATGAAGTGCCTGTGTTTTTATATTGTTTTGACACAGCATGAATTGTTTTTGGTGTGTCCACATTCACATAATATGCAGTCATTTTTGAAATACTTTGCAATTCCCCCTGGATTAGTGCAGGTTTATACTTGTATAAAGCAGTATCGCGAGTGTGCGTAAGGGAAAAATATGTTCTCATACCAGACATCAGACATTGTAGTGAACACGCCATCTTTCAGCGACTCTGGAGACATCCAGCGGACAGGCAGCAGGCCCTTCCCTCCTTTTCTGTAGTAATCCGTCTCATAAATATCTCTGGTCATGCCAAAATCTGAAGAAAAAAATGAGAACAGAGGTTGGGGAAGCCACTAAATATCACTCATTCTGTGTGGGAGAGGATGCTCCTGAGAGCTCATCCATCCCCTCACCTCCTCCCTCCCTCTGTCCATCTACATTAGGACTCCGCCGCCTCAGGCACTCACTGAAATCCAAACACTTATTTCCAAGGCCAGCAGAGCAGCTTCAGCATTGAGTAACCAGGGGAGGCTGAAGGCATCGAATTAAGTTGACTTACCTCCAATCTTCACAGTGAAGTCCTCAGCTACCATGCAGTTCCTGGCAGCCAGATCTCGGTGGACAAATTTGTTGGCATTTAGGTACGCCATGCCGTCAGCGATCTCCCCGGCCATCTGAATCATCTTTTTGAGCGGTGGCAGGACCTGACTGGTAGAATTCTGGAGAAGGGCAGAGTGTAAAGGGTGTGAATATACTGTTCAGAGTGTCCTCATGTCAACTTTTTTTTTTTGCTATAGTTAGTACAACACTACAAAAGGAAAGGATAGGGTGCGTGTGAAACTAAACATAAAGAGGATCAGCGCATTCACACGTATGTATTTTACACCGTGGCTCTGGTGTCCGACAGCGATCTGAGGAGTGTGTGGGGAAGGGGGGGGGGGTTTAAAGCTGCTTACTTCTTTACGAAGAGAGCGCAGGTGGCTCTTGAGATCGCCGCGGGTCATCAGCTCCATAATCACCAAGGTTGGCTGCCCCTGAGAGACCACGCCCAGCAGCCGCACCTGCACCAATCACAATTAAGTACATATCAGCTGGAGTGTGTCAAAACCTCCATACTACATACGGAGTCAAAGCAAGTTCTGGAGCATGGAGCGTGTTCATAATAGAAAAGGACATGAGTGACATGTTAAATACAGTCTGTTTAATGGTCAGTGAAACATGTGTTGTATTGTTTCCTGCTGGTTTAAAACCCTTGAGTATGTCGATTTCTTACATACTAAAAGGAAAAGCAGCAGCTGGAACAATTTGCTTCATCATGTCTTCCTTGATTTTAGATGTTCTTTGTCATTTCTAATGTTGGTGAGGTCAGACTGACACGCGTTGTGAATTAGCTAAATGCTATTTACTCTTTGTGCAGAACATCAGATATGTCCACTGTGATTCACTACATTGTTCCTGATAAATGAAATACATAAGGGCATTGCATCATTTTCTTTTTCTAGTTTTCTCTTAATTTGGTTGTGTTTTTTATTTTTTTCCTTTTAACACTTGTACTTTTCTTTTTGCCATCTTCGTCGTGCACTTTTTGGGAAAAGCTCTTCAAATGATGATGATTATATTATAAATACTAGAACAGCTGTAAACAGTTGGTATATATTACAGAATAGAGAACTAGCTGAACCCCAGATGCACAATTGGTAACATTTCACATTGCCTTATATTATTGTATTTTATGTATTACAAAAAAGTTTCTATTTAAGTTGCTTTGAAGATACTGAAAAATCCCTTCCACTTAAATTATTCAAATTGAATTGAATTATTAAGTGTTTTTAGCAGCTTTCCGAAGGGGAAATCTTTAACACATCCGTTTAACGTGGTTAATGAGGCTGTGATCACGCAGATGAGAGAATGTACACAGTCTCCAGGAAGCTAAATCATGCCTCAGGCTGTTTCTGCCCAAGAAGCCAAAAACAGTGCTCTATACTTGTGACTTTCTGACCCCTTTCTCTGTACAACTGCGCTAATTAATTAGGAAACAATGGTAACGCTGCCTTACAACAGAGTTTCATACAACAATGTGTTGATTCATTTATCTGTAGCCATTTTTACACAGAGATCCCGTAAAAAGGCAAGATGATGATCCCACCTTTTTGCCACCACTGACCACTTTCCACAGCCAATCCAAAGGAGTAACAGAGGTGAGACAGGCTGGACTTTTACACAGCGGACCTGTGTTGTAATGTGACGTATCACTACTGCATCAGAAATATGTCGAGCATAGTCTGTATGCATATACTGTCCTTTATCTCATATTGTATATGTCCAACTGCACCATCTTGTAGGGCTTTATTTTGCACATATTTAACACCTCATTTATATATATTTTTTTATTTTATATATTGTCATTTGTTTGCAGTGAAAAGGAGAAGCTCTCCAATCTTGTATATTCTGTATAATGACAATAAAGAGCATCTATTCTATTCTATTCTATTCTATTCTATTCTATTCTATTCTATTCTATTCTATTCTATTCTATTCTATTCT
>JAPTGZ010000023.1:14837740-14849372 GCA_029814645.1 Fowleria isostigma | reverse complement strand
CCAGTGTGTTGTTTCTTTTTCCAGTGGCTATAATTGTGACTACTTCAGCAAACTTCTGGAAAAACCAGTGAAAAGGCGTCATTATTGTAATTATATTATTATTTTTTTTTTTTATATTGAAAAATAAATAAAAATAAAAATTAAAAAAATTAATAAAAAATTAAAAACTGAGCTGTGTGCACGCATGATAAACCAGAGGCTCAGAGGTGCATTTGTGGGACACGGGTGTGGGGTACATGTAGGGGTCTGGCAACATAAGCAGCCATATCTGAGCTGGCAATGCAAAAGAGGGCCGGCTAAGGGAATGAATAAACGAACATCCAGGCTGTGCTGCATAGTGTGGTTACGGCTGCCTGGCTATTTATATGTGTCCCTCCTTCAGAGAAGGAAGCCGCTCCTATTGGATCCAGATGTGAGAGGAAGGACAGACAGACAGCCTGACTGAAAGGTGGCAGCCTGGACCCAGAGGAGGTTTTGCTGCTCCAGAGCTACTGTACTGTCATCAGAGACAGCTACCTAAGACCACTATGACAAGGACAAGGATAAAATTACATTCCCCTTTGAAGTAGAACAACAGGAGAGTCATGTACAGACTCAACAGTTCAGTTCTAGGGAACTATCCTTTCATTAGAAAAAAAGTATATAAAAACAAATTCATCCAAAGAATTACACCTACAGGCCAAAAAACCCTCTGTTGTCTTTGAACGAGTACTTCATTGACTGCAGAATGGGTGAGTCATGGGATGAATTGTTGAAGGTAAAAAGTTTCTTTTAATGTAAGGTCGTGACTCTTATCTGGAGCTACAGAGATGAAATCATGACCCTTTCAGTGAGCCAGCAAATATGACTTAACACTGCACTCCTCCCCTACTTGATCATGGCACTTGAATGACAATGAGTGCTTGTGAGACAGGGCTAAATGTGTTGCGACCCCTGATGATGGATTGCCAGTAGCTGGCCCCCAGTGGGCTACAAGCCCATTGATCCACTAGAGGATCCAATGACACATCATCAATCCCCATGTTGAGCTCCCTGCCATGGAGAGTTGGAGACTAGTCAAGGAAACACTGGGACAAACAACTTCAATATCTCCCTCCAGAATTAGTTCAAATGACGAAGGGAGTGTCAGTCCATTGCTTCGTAGTCTCTCTGTTTCTCTATTTACTTGTCCCTGTGTCTAAGTTGGGCTCTTACGGTCACTGGTCATGACGCAGCAGACAATAGAGGCTGTGGACAGCAGCTAATCTTGTCACATCTGGCTCTATAATCCCACACTTATGCCTCTTCCACAGTTAATGGATACAGAGAGGGAAGAGCATTCTCAAAAATGACACAATGATCCCTTGATCCGCTGTTGCATCAGATATGTCTGGCATGAGATAGATGATGCAGTTGCTGGCACGTGCGCGCACAGATTTACGCATACACACGGGTGCTGTTTGCAGTTGTGGGACGTGAGGTCTGAGCAGGACTCATTGTGGACTGCGCTACCAGGCCGCCACACTGACTGGGACACACTCGGCCTCTGATATGGCTTGAATTCGAGCAGATACGTCAGCCCACAAGCAGCCGCGTGACGTCAGTACATATGCACTTTCAACAGGCGCCTGAATGGACTGGTTTTACACACAGGGAGAAGGACAGAATGTGAAGGAAGGAGGGCATGATCTATTGTAGATGTAATGGTCATTTGCAGCCCCCCAAAGCAGAAAGTGAGATCAGTTGTGATTACAGTCAGTAAAATGAAGCACCAGTATTTCACAGCAAGCATCACTGTCAGTGTAATAGTATAATTATGTGTCTGCTCTCAAATAACTCTGAGGCATTCCTGGTGCCCACAGTAGGGCCAGTGTTCAAATAAAATAGCACTGTCTGGTTGACCAGTGGCTGCTGGCGTGTATGTAAAGAGAAGTGATACGGATGGCAAAGGAGAAAGTAATAAAAGTAAATCATTTCACCAGGCATGGGTACATTGGTGTCAAGTCATATTGGATAAACAGGTTCTTGGAATACAATCAGACTTTTTTTTGTAAGCCAATATTCTCCTCAGCTCCTTGTGCTTCTACAAAGTTATGTGCTGTTTTCTTTGTCCAGTTCAAAGAGTGGCTAGTGTTGTATTACATTAGCTAATAAATGACATCTTGATGCTGAAGTAATTGAGTTGTCTGTTTGGCTGGACATAAAGTGCCAGAAGAAATGTATCAGAGGTAAAAAAATAAATAAATAAAAAAAAGTACAGGTTTGCTCATGAAATTAAATCGACCTCTTTCTGTCTCACAAACACAGACACACAAATACCAACTCCAGAACACATTCCACTGATTTCTGCATCGCCCCTGCACCCTCCTGGTACCCGTCCTGCTGGCTCCACCCGCCCAGGCCACCCGCCATGAGGGAAGCGGGAGAACGGTCCGGCATTCCACAGGCCTACATGCTACAGGACACAACCGCACACACAGAGGGGCAGGGCGAGGGGGCCCCTACCCTCACAGCTCACCCCGTCACACTCAATCAACACCACACACACTTGAGGACACTTTGGCAAAGGGCAGATTGCAGATACATACATATTATTTGATTTCTTTAGGATATCTGTTGCCTTCAGACGTCATAGTAAGATTTCAGGAGGAGAGTTCACTAAGTTCGGTCAAAAGAGCACAGACCTCCACCTGGCACTCAGGCTCCAGTACTATCAAAACAGTTTTGAACTTAGGGCTGTTGACCAATGAGGAGTAAAGAGGCCTAATGGGCTTAAGTCAGCGCCCAGACTGCCCACTGCTCTCCTAAGCCTGTTTGACCAGCTGTCTGTCTGCCTGAAGACAGACTGGAGAGCGCCTCGTGCGCACATGCACACCCCCACTTGGAGCTCCAGACACACCTCCAGTCACCCCTCCCATCTGCTGCACTAACCGCCAAAATCAAATCACAACAGCACAGCAAAGGACCTGCACTTGGCTTTCATCAGTAAGCCTAAACGGATCAAGGCACACATTAATCACATTGAACCATAGTGCAACTTTATATGAACTAGAAAGGCTTCTCAGGTCATCAGTTACAAATGTACAGTCATAGAAAAAATTACTAGACCACCCCATGTTTCCTTCAACTTCTTGTTCATTTTAATGCCTGGTACAACTAAAGGTACATTTTTTTTTGACAAATATATTGATAACAACAAAAATAGCTCATAAGAGTTTAAGTTAAGAGCTAATAGTAAGGCATTTTTCATGTTTTCTTGATAATAACCAAAATCACATAAATTCTTACATCAATAGCTATGGTATCATACTGCCAAACACAGTGCTTTTAGACATTCCATGTATTCTTTTCAGTCTGTTTATTCACATGATACAGACAGAGTTTGTACTTGATTGCATACCCATTGTTTTTGATGACTTTTGATGGTCTAATAATTTTCTCCATGACTGTATGTAAATTTTTTAATCATGATACCTGTTTTTATTTTATTTTATTGGAGTTAAATCTAGTTAGATCTTCTTCGATATTCAACATCAGAAGTGACCCAAGTACACACATTCTTTTTACTTATTGTTTTATTCATTTACATTGAAATTGGTCCAGAGGTTGAAAAATAACACAAAACAAAAATATGCAATAATTTCCTGTATATATTAAAATTAGAGCAAAATGCCCAGCTTAAAAATATAAGGAGCAGCAATAGGTGTTCATGCAAAAATTTAAAGAATAAAAGAAAGCCTGTCAGAAAATAATGCTCAACATACCTGAAAACTGTCTTTTAACCCACAGATCTAATACACTAAACTTCACACTGTAAACTGATATTGACTTTACAGTGCATGTTACTACAGTGTTGCTCTGAGGTGTGACAGACAGGAGCTATCAGCAGAGAGTGGGTGTGAGTGCATCCTGCAGAGTGTGTATGTCTGCCTCAGCACTGCCTCGTTTTCCTCCACAGTCTTGTCATTAGAGGTTGGCAAAGAGCAAGTTCACTCAGCAGGATAGACTTCTCTCATCAGTGTACTATCTGCTCTCCATCCTCCTCCGGCCTACATTTCCTCTGGTGTTAACCACATAGTGCTGCGAGATGAACGACTACATTAATTGTCTTTGATAGCTGAGGGATCTGCCATGTGCGCAGGAGGGAGCGGTGTGTATACGTGTGCTGGACAGGGTAATTTTGTTCAGCTGTGAAGGTGTCTATGCCTGCGTAAATGTGCCGTTTAGGGAAGCAACTACAGCATCTTTGTCCCTGCGCTCCGACTGTCTTCTGCTTAAAATGAAGCTCATAATGGAACATGGCAGCAGGCTCTTAACCCCACTTTGTCAGATGGACATGATGGTCTCATGCACTCCCCTCTATTTAGAGGTGAGCCCCCGTTAGGCAACCACAACTCTGCCACAGGCTCTAAGACTGCTGCAGCTGTCAGAGAAGACCCAAAGGACATCGGCCTGTTTCCTCAGCTCACTGAAGAGGCGCTTCCCTCTGGCTTTCTCACTCTCTGTCACACACATACACACACATTTTTCCTCTATCTTTTCCTCTCCATGGGGGGGTAGGCTGTGAAGTGGTCATGCTATGAGATACATACACACAGCAGGAGAGCGCTGCAATGAACACCTGTGTCAAAGCAGCCACAGGTGTCCAGCAATGATACATGGCCTTGCCTGCACATCTGGGAGATCTCAGCATTCTCTGTCATCCACAACATCAGCATGCAGACTGTGTGGGAAAGCTGTGGAGGGAGGGTTTGCCTGCATGTGTTGTTGAGCAGCAGTAGTGTATCATTATGGCACCTTTCACCAGAGGGTACCTCTAATCCAGTTACAGATTTAAACAAGGGAAATGGTTCCAAGGCATCCATCCCACTTATCCTTGGATCACAATGGAGCACAGAAAACCTTCCTCAACGCTGCAGGGGCTTCAAAGCTTTTGAAAGTCTAAATATTTGTAGAAATGTGTGGAATTCAACATACTTAATTACACCTGACCTGCAAGTAGACCTTAATTCCAGCCTATTAATCAAATCTTCTGACACAACATTTAGATCTGGAGCACGAGACATCTGAGAAGGAGAGAGTATAATAGTGAAAATGTAAATAGTTAAAACATGTTTTCACTTGACTGGCTATGAGGAGCTATAAAAGAAACACAAGAAACACAGACACACATCCTGCCACTGACTGTAAGAGACAGTGAGTAGGCTTGTAATAGACTCTGTAATAGTATGACATACAGAGAACATGATCGTGTATCTCCTGGGTCAATGAAGAATGTAGGTGACCCAGCCAACAGAAAAAACAGCAAATGCAGCTGGGCCATTCTCACAGCACAACTTCATATAGAAACCATCATAACTCCAAGCCAAGCCCACGCACATTACACATACAGTAGGTACAGTACTGTATTAAAACTAGTCCAAACACAATGTACTGTGATGTCAGAGGAGAGTACGGGAAGAGAAGACCACATTTCATTACAGTGAAAAGTGATACTTTTAACTGCATACTGAATGCACTGGGTAAAACCTAACCTATCTTATCATGGCCCTTTACAGTACAGTTGAGTAATACTACTTACTGTAAGTAAAAAGAGAATGTTGCAAAGTCATTGGCTAATCACTTAAGCTTGCAGAGAATAATATGGAGTGGAATTTTCTAAAAATACCCTGATTTGTTAGGATCTTAGAGGTTACACACCCCAGAGAAGTTGATCTGAGCGTAAATGACGTTTCTGCAGATCACTTACCGTCATGCATTCTTTATTTGAGCATTGTCCCTGATTACCTTAGGCAACCTTGAAAATGCGTGCTGAGAAATATGAGGTTAAAGTGGAAACAGGTCTCCAAATGGGGATTACTGGGTGGTACTAGACCTGAACAAAAGCTGTAGTCCCATAGACTTTGTTGCTGGTTGGTATGTGGTGCTAAATGCCAAACACCCAGTTTTACAAAGCCTAACAAAGCTTTGGTGTCTATAAAGAAAACCCAACTTGTCTTTAAGAATTCATCAATTTTTTTCCACTTGATGGTATACTGAAACAAGATGACACAAGGAAAGTTATGAGTCACCCAGTAAGCATGCTGGATTACATTGTTTAACCATACTCATCCGTCTGAAAAGAGGTTAGGAAAGCTAGGCAGCTAAGCCATCACAGGCCTGAACAAGCTACACAGTAGTGAGAAGAGAAATGAAGTTTTTAGACAACAAGGGTTATGTCCTCTGTCTGTGTGTCATTACATAAAGGCATTGGTGTTATCCTTTTGTAACAATGGAAATGAACTGTACTGACAACAAAGACAGAACTCTTTTATGTAATTTCTGTCCAGACCAAAGCATTTTTTTTATCCTTGGTAAGCAGGTCAACAGTGCCCACAGGCCGAGAGGAGGTCCTTTAACTCAGCAGCTGTTCTGATGAAGATCAGCAGGCAAAACAGGAGGAGGAGGAGGAGGAGGATGAGGATGAGGAAGACAGATGAGGAAGAATGTGTTGTGGATGGGAGTCGGGTGAGAACATGGGGAGGAGAGATGGTGATGAAGTGTCGACAGCTTTCAGCTATAGAGCTGGTCTAGAGTTTATCAGACAAAGCAAATGATGAGGAAACAATAGGCATTCTTCCAGTTCTCCATGAGGGTCAGACAGTGAAAAGAACAACACCCCCCAACATGCTGTGCCCTACAAAAGCATTTACAGCAAAGCACTTTGTGTGTGTGTTGCACAAGCCTTAACTAAGGCGTGTACCCAGCATTACGAACAACAGACAATTTAATGAGGCAGACATGACATCACCAAGTGAATAATACCAACACTGTGACAATATTTAAGACGCGCTAAGCCTGAGTCAATACCAGTTGGCTTGTTTAGCAGAATCTGTCCATTGTCCGCCCTGTTTGGCGTTCCCCCATTCCTTATTACTGTTGTATCTTGTCTCCTTATCTCTCTCATAAACAGAGGAATCTTCAGTATGCAACAAGAATGCCGACAAGGGAGACCAGCCACGAGACTGAACTAAAATAACCCCAGCTGAAGGGGTAAAATGTTACGTGTCAGTCAAAGTTTTATGTGCAGCTCAGGAATCATACTATAAATAAATAAATAAGTAAACATTTGCTTGAAGTGGTTTTTGACTGTGAATGAAAAAAAATGCTCACATAAATTCAGAGAGGTGATGCTCAAAGTAAAACATCTCAGGGAAATAAATTAAGTGGTATTTCAATCTCAATTTGAAGTATTTCTGCTTATACTACACTGCATTACAGTGTCACCTTACATTTTCATCCTATTTTTCCACTTCCTATGTGTATCTACTACCTCTTTGATTCTCTTTATGTGAACATGTGTCTGTGTGTACATCAACATCAGTATCAGTCAATCAATTCTGCCTCCGTCTGACAGAGTGTATTTGTACACAATATAGTAACTGTCATAGTGTGCTTTCACGAGCTTGCACCTGTACTGGCGGATGCCAAATTCTCCTCTGTAATACACTGGTGCCGATGTGTATGCTTTTGACAGATTTCTGAGCTCTGTACTGATTTTCAGTAAACTGAAGGGCAATCACGGCCACAAATGACTATTTAATATAATCAATCCAAAAACAACCATCCCATAAAGACCAACTGAAATAAAGGGAACCTTTTCTTTGTAATAACATCCATATGCTTTTGTTTATCCCTGGTCGCAACTTTCACTTTCATGGATTTAATGGACCGGCACTTTACAAAACTCAATTAGCAGATATATGGTTTTTGAGCTTGTGGTCACAAGCACACAAGGAACAGGGAAAATAAGTTATAGGAACTGTGAGTAAAGGCTGCCCATAGTAGCACTGAAAAGTACGGGATCAGTAACAGAAGGTCCACATACCTATTACCCATTCAGTAATTGATTATCATAATGATAACTACCAGATTAAAAAAAAAAAAGTACTCTGCCAACATGCTCATACGATTGCTCTCTCTGTATAAGTCCAATTTTCTGTCAGTTTAGACAATAAGGAGGCATATTTGTTTTGAAGTTAATCCCACTGTCCAATATTAACAGAAAGTGAAATGACTCTAAAATTGATGCTTTGCTTAATAGAGTGTGTGATTTAACTGACTTGGATGTGGAGTCCATACTAAATGGAAAGCCATTTGTGCAAAGCCACTGGTAGAAAACATTTTTGCTGAGTAGCACAGCTCAGAAAGAACAATGACACCAGGTCTGCTGAGGCCACCGATGAATTAACTCATGATCTTCACAGTTCATAAAAATCAAGGGAGTAGTGCAATGTGGAGATGAAAAGAGGAGAAAGTCTAACTGTGTGGAAGCTTGAAACAATAAAGTACATATGTGTCTGTTGCTTGAGATCAGAGGTGCTCTGCAAATCCTACTCCATGTGGAAAGATGACAACAGCAGCCTCAGCTCTGTGATCCTAATCAGAAAGCCTTTACTCTCTGAAGATGCCCATGACAGACCTAAGATGGGGAAGGATGCCAAGCAATTAACTGTAAAACCTACTGGTTCAACAGTCACGGTCTGGAAGCGTTTTAATAAGCTGGAAACTATTTCCAAAATGGTTGATGGTTCAGATGCCGACCAGGGACAAAGGCCTGCATTGTAAAGGCAAAGCGTGTATTTTTCTTCGCTGATCAAGTTTACTGCCAAGAGGCAGAAAACAGGCGACAGACCCAAAAGCAGTCACTGTTGTTTCTTACCCCATCTCCCCCACCTCCTAACACACACACACACACACACACACACACACACACACACACACACACACACACACACACACACACACAGCCAGTCGCCTTCACCACAACGGCAGACATGTGAGACCTCCTCCACTGAGCTATGTCAGAAAAATGCCAAGCTGCAGACCATCCCCACAGTGGTCTGTCGCCAATATCCTGAATCAGTATGATAACCCTAATTTGGTCCATTTGGAGGGTAAGCACTTACATGAGAAAGTAAAGTCTGTAAAACCACCAGAGATTCCAGGAATGGGTGTGTCAGTTAGTTGACAAAAAAATGAAAGGAGAGCAAATGAAATAATGTCACAGACAAACACACTTCCCAGCATAATGGCTCTGTTGCAATTACAGACACGACAGAGACAGAGATGCTTTTCACTGGCGTCTTTATGTGTCACCCTCATATAAAGGGCCTTTTTCCATGGTTCAATTATTCAAACAAACACAAAACATACTCACTCACAAAAAGCACATGCAACAAACTGAAGGACAGATTTTCTGTTTTCAAGCTTATTATAAGATCTTGCATTGTTAGGTTTCAGGGCTCTTCCTCTGTGTTCAGTGGCTGGGGCTGGTGGCGATTAGTTGAGGGGAAGCTTTACCACCACTTTGTCGTATATCAGGGCTGCAGGACTATTTCTGTGACCACGGGGGTACCACACTTGTTTGATCTTGACTTTGTCTTATACAGATGTCAGCGTGCCTGTGACCTCATGGCTGGGTGGGGATATATTGACCTCCGCCTTTTTTCTCCCTTTTGGTCTGACTTCGTTTTTGCTCCTGAGTTTTTCCCTCCAGTAGCCAGCCTCTCTGGCAGGACATGACCCACCCAGCTCACACTCACTTCATCAATCAGGAGCTGCGTCTGCACTTAAAAAAAGGCCGCGGCACTGTCTTTCTTTGCCATGCCCCGAGAGGCCGCTTCCTCCCACTGCATCAGAGCCAAGAGTTTAAACACATGCCTGTGTGCAACATTTTCTGACACCCGCAGGCACTATGTGACACGCCGAATGCAGAGGTGTCTGTCTCCATGGCAGCACCAACGAGCATGTTGGGCAGATACATGCAAGGAAATAGCAACCCCCTTTGATAATTTACATACACTCAAATGCAAAATTACAAAAGGTTAGTGTGTGCTGCTATGTGGCTTGAACAGAAGCAAATACTATTGTAGGAAATCACTTTGGTGTTTTCAATACGGTGTTGTTGAGATTTGGCAAGAGCAGAGATTTGAGTGGTGCTAAGTGTTGCAACACAAAGGTCGGTCTCCAAACAGGCAAACAGAAAAGCAGAGAGCTTCCAAAAAATGGTTAAACCCAAATTCCATGAGATTAAAAACTGTTATTAATCCTTAAACTCAAGCAGCAGTGGAGGTAGTGGCTAGAAAAGGTCACAGTCTCAAAAGCATCCCTGGTGGTCTGAAATATTTCCTTTTCTTAGGCTAACATGCTTGTGTAATTACACCAGACACTTTAAGTTTTCATTTAATTAAAACACTGGCCAATGTTCCACAAGGTATAAAAACTTCACGCACATTCCCGATCTGTGATTCTATATGTTACCTCAGCCCAGGCCAATGGAAGCAGCTGAGTTGGTTTTATGAGCAGAAGGGCTCCAGAGGCATAGAATGCTAATAATACCATGGCTGCAGAGAGTAGGCCACAGTCCAGCATAATCTTAGTGCTCCTCCGTGTGCCAGTCATGCCAGCGGTGCCAACCAAGGCTCACAGTCCGACTCATCATCGGAGTACTCAAGCACATGTACAGAAGTTCTGCTTCCGACATCATGCAAACCTGCCAGCCTGAGTTCACATTTTCACAACTACAATCCATAATGATCCAAAGAAGTGCTCCCATTGAACCCACTGCTCTCATCGCCGTACTTCAAGATGAGTTATGGATTCTCCAGTGCTAATGCCGCAATTCACAGACCTTTCCACACCTCAGTAATAAAATGAAGTCTCATGCTCTATTCACTCCCACACTCTGTCTCTCTATTGCTCTCTGTGTGTCCGAGAAGCAGATTCCAGCCAGCTGAGGGTCAGCAGTAAGCTCAAAATAAGACCAAATGTTGTCAAAGACCAAATGGTGCAATTAGGGCCATAAGCAGCATTTGGCTGCTGCAGGATACACAGGGAAAATAATCCCTGTCAAGATCTTTACATACCTGCCGCAGAGTGTAAGCACGTCCATAACATCATGAGTAAAAATAAAGAGTTAAGTTAAGATGATGAGTTAAGTTAGAGCCAAACCGACAAGCTTTGCTCTTCATCTCAACTTTTTTGAGCCTCAAACAGAGTCCGATGTGGTGAGATGCCAGGACAGTTGCTGTCCACCACCGCAAAAGGAAATATCATGCTTGTAGATGTCATCCTCTCTGTTTAGCCTCAAGCTTAGTCTTCTGTTTGCTCGCTGTCATTGGATCACTGTCCATCTCCTTTCACAATGCAGTCACATTTAAAACTCCTTCAGACAGCTAGGAAGATGGCTCAGTTTTATGCATAACTCATGACGCTCATGTTATATACATTTAATGTGCCTGATAAATGGGTGATTCTCTTTTTGTAGCAACATTTTATGTCCCCATGTTTTCACTCACTAATTTTTTTAGTCTAATGTTAGAATATGCACAAACATATGTATGAGATTAATAATACTACTATTTCATTATAACAATTATAATTATTGCTCTTTCTTTAGAATTTCCACCCTGTTGGGTATATAAATCTAACAGGGTGGATTTTTTTTGTCTAATCTAACTGTAGCTCTTTAACTGATCAACATTTAGCTAGCTACCCTTTAATAGATTAAAACACCTTTAATAACTAAATTCAATATATATATATATATATATATGTGTGTGTGTGTGTGTGTGTGTGTGTGTGTGTGTGTGTGTGTGTGTCATTGTATTCT
>JAPTGZ010000023.1:14825837-14837640 GCA_029814645.1 Fowleria isostigma | reverse complement strand
ACCCCCGTGACCCTAGTGAGGATAAAGCGGGTATGGAAAATGAATGAATGAATGAATGAATGAATGAATGAATGAATTAACATTTACCATAATTGATCATAACAGGGTGGGCCTTTAAGAGTTACCTATACAGGTGTAACATGTTTAAGATTAAAAAAAAAAGCTAAGGTAAGTGACAGTTGAAGCTTATCTCAGTTTTCACAGTTGAATTCCCACCAAAAACAAATGATGTCACTTCCTGTAAATGGCTTTTATAGAATTTTAGTTTTTTTAAGGCAATTAAACACATTATAACAGGGTGGAAAATTCTTACTGGGACATGTACAATATGAAAAAATAGTAAATAAGAAATACAGTTTCACCAAATTCAATTCCACCATAAAATAAAGTTTAGTCTAGTCTACCAAATTATTAAAGAAAAAAGTTTAGAATTTTCTGACATACTTTTAGAGGAAGTTGATTGCATGGCACTTTGGACACATAAAATTGAATGTGTGCGTCACCAAAAAGGTGTGTAAAATACAAAATAATATTTGAAATGCATTTAATTTATGTTTAAATGATGACAAACACTTAAACACATAATTACTTTTATGCAAATATTTGGCACATTTTATAAGAAATCAGGTAAATAAAACATGAGTACATGAATGTTGCTGCAAAAAGTGAATCACCCAAATACCTAAAACCTTGCGGTCATATGAAAAGAGTGCTCCACTTCACAGAATATGCACAGATACAAAAATGCAGTTGTGGACATTGAAACATACTGTAATTGCAGATAATTTTTTTTAACATTTATATATTTGTGTGACAATGCTTCTGGTTAGATACTACTTGGATCAGTGGCTTGATGGAAAGCTAATCACACTCCCTAATGACTCCGATGTAAATGAAATTAGCCACTCATCAAAAAAAAGCGATGAAGCAAATGCAGGGGAAAAAAATTCTCAACACGCATAAATTTAAGCCCGAGGATACCATTTTCTGCAGTGCAGCTGACTGGTTTTTAGATGCAGGGCAAAAACATTAACTTTGCAATATATTTCCTTAAACAAAAGCCACTTTGAATTAAATCATATGATAAGCATGCAGACACATACATGCTGTGCATCATACATATAAATGCCAAAGAGCAGCGACGCAAAACCTAATACGACTTCCTTCCTCTGATTCAATTTCAGGACAGCACACATCTGGCTGTGACATTTACAATGCACACTTAGTAACTGTCATTCTTTAAAAATTATTGTTGGCCAAGAGTTGTGCAGTTATGGTTAAAAAAAAAAAAAAAAAGCTTTTGTGTTTGCACTCTGGGGTTAAATTCAACAGTCACAATGCTTTATAAACAGAAAACTGTTAAAAGCATGTCTGGAATGTAAATAATCCAAAACAATCATTCAGATTCACATTCACCCTATTGTGTTATTTCTGAACAGGGCGTTATTTGGTTGCTGCAAAATGGAGACAAAGACGATAGGAATAAAACTCTGCCATGTAAGGTAAATAAAACATAGAGCAGAAAACACAACAGTAGCAAAGCACTGCCTTAGTAAAAACAAGAACAAAAGAGAAGGAACAAAAGACTTCCTAGCTTTAGTAACAGCATCAGAAGGGTGAAATAAAGGAGGTCCATTAATGAGGTGGTTGGATAAATGACAAATATGGAGCTTTTTTTAAGAACTATTCACTAATGCATTTAACTCTTAATATCCCCCAGATCGCCAGTGACCTGTTTCAGAGTTGGCGTTGCAGTTGAAGCATGTATAAAATGAGGTAATTCAGGTTGTATTTCAACCATAAAGATGTTCCCTATACAATTAAGTTGAACACATAGTTGCTCTGTTACAATACAAAGTTCCATTCCAGACTGAATGTTAAAAGGTTAAATTAGACGAACTACAACATTGTTTTTTTTACACTTCCTGCCTTCATTTCAGACTGCTCCAGATTTATTTTTTTTAACTACAGAAAAATTGCATTTTTGATCTGAATCCATACACGCATAAACAGAAAATGCTGCGGTCTCTGTATTACCATTTGAGAAAACAACAGAGAAAGCAGATGCAGACAAAAATTCCAGGGGCTTTCCTAAACAGGAGCATCGGTGTCATTACCCCACACACAGGCAGAGGAAGGGTTGGAAGATAATACCATATATTATGCAGGGAGGTAGGTGGAATGCAAAACAAGCTTTTTACAAGCAAGTACATGTCTGGTCTGGTAAAGTGCTAACAAGAGTACATGTAGGACAAAATAGTGTTCCTGGGAAAAGATGAGACACAGTCTATATCAGTAAATACACAAGTCCTGACCCTTCATTATACACTGTATAGCCATGGAATGATGGATTTGGATTTTGTCCATCAACAGCAACTGCCTTAACATTTGCAAACCACATTATATTAAATGGAATAGGTGTAACTGAACCAGCGCTAGTGCAAACTTTGGGCTATGGCGTGGGCTGAACAAGGAGAGACTGAGTAAATGAGCGTGAGTAATAAAAAATGAATGAGAATGGGCAGTGTTGACATGCAGGCTGCAGGCTAGTGTCTGTCATGTTTATCAGACATACAGAGAGAGAGAGAGGCAAATCCTGACGCAGACTCAAGTGCAAACAAGTCCCGCAAGCCCTGCTCTGTAATTGATGCACTAATGGGAGTGGGTGGTGGTGGGGTGGCTTTGGACTGAAAGGGGATGAGTCCAGACTGTGACTTCAAAGACCTGCTGGACGCTTATCAACAAATGCGCTCCCATCAGACACAAGAGGATGGAACAGATGAAAGGAGTACTAATGCACCTCCACCTCCACCCCCATCAACCCATCCATTCTGCTCCATCAACAGTAGACCTGAGGAGCCAGCCTGGCCTCAATAGATGCATAGTACAGTAGTAAAAAACACACAGCACGCTAGCAGTGACGTAGACCCTTCAATTTGGAGGCCACACATGGGTGATTCTCTTTTTGCAGCAACCTTTCATGTCCCCATGTTTCACTTTGTTTTTATACCATAATGGTAGAATACACACACACACACACACACACACATACACATATATATATGAAGTTAGTAGTGTTATTAATGAATTATAACAAAAATAATTATTCTTCTCTTTTTAGAATTTGCACCCTGTTAGGTTTATAGACCAAACAGGGTGGAATGGGGAAATAATGAGGGGGAATTTTTTTTAGCTAATCTGGCTGTAGCTCTTAAACTGATCAACATTTAGTTAACTAACTTTCAACAGATTAGCACACCTTTAATAAATAAATTTAATACATAGATATATGGGGGGTTTTTTGTTTAGTTTTTTTTTTAATTCTACTGAATTAACATTTTCTATAATTTATCATAATGGTGAAATTTTAAGAGTTACCCATATAAGTGAAATATGTTTGAGATAAAATAAATAAATAAATAAATAAATAAGGTAAGTGACAGTTGAAGCTTATTTCAGTTTCCACAGTTGAATTCTCACCAAAAACAAATGATGTCACTTCCTGTAAATTATTTTTATGGAGTTTTAGGTTTTTTTTTAAGGCAATTAAGCACATTCTAACAAGATGGGAAATTATTATAGGGTCATGTACAATATAAAGATAATAGTGAATAAGAAATATAGTTTCACCAGATTCAATTGCATTATAACGTAAAGTTTAGTCTAGTCTATCAAATTATAAAAAAAAAAAAAAAGTTAACAATTTTCTGGCATACTTCTGGAGGAAGTTGATTACATGGCACTTTGGAAAACATAAAATTGAATGTGTGTGTCACCAAAAGGTGTGTAAAATACAAAATAATATTTGAAATGCATTTAATTTATGTTTAAATGACGACAAACACTTAAACACATAATTAAATGACTTTGTTGTAAATATTTGGCACATTTTAGAAAAAATTAGGTTATGTGAAACATGAGGACATGAATGTTGCCATAAAAACAAAATCACCCACATACACTTTTAAATTAGGCCTGGGCAGTAATTCATGAATAAAACAATTGTGTTTTCTACCATCTTAATGAAAGCTTCCAAGACAATTATAATCAAATGTCTATTCATCCAAACTTCCAAAAATAATCTGACAAAATAATACCAATTCAAGGCTGTTTTACTAGCTTTTTTCCAGAGATATCCATCTCCAGGCTAGGTGAATGAGCTAAGTAAATCCTCTAAATGGCAGCAAGGGCAAGGGTGTTTTTCCACCTGAAGTTAGTTTTGGTTTAGTTTTGGTTGTAGTCCTGATCACTGAATGACTTTTTATGCTTAGTAGATGGAGGATCACTTTGTTTTTTAGATAATACAAAAAAAAAAAAAAAATCCAAGGAGAGCAACACTTTTTGGTCAAAAGTGTCAGAGACAGGAGAATAAAAGTAAATACAGAAAGAACATTCTGTATAAGAAACTAGTGCATGTTTCTTTGAGACTCTTCCAGCTGGCTGTTAATTCTACACAAGGAAGCATAGTTTGCCTGGTTTGCCACATCTCACCCTCCACATGAAATGCATGTTGAGGTCAGGAACTGTTTAGCTCAACTTACAGAGATCACCTGGTTTGATCAGATCAAGGTCTGATCACATGCCCGCCACAAATAGAGTTCATTCAGAACCAAGCGGTGTCACTGTGGTTGGATCAGACTCAAGTGTGTTTACTTTGCCTATATCACACACAACAAACTCAACCAAGACAGAAAACAACTGAAATGCACAATGTCTGCTGATGTGAAAACATATGATGTGAAATGTCTTAAAACTGCTTTGAAGAATTAACTTTTACACCTTACAAAAGTTAATTTCATCTGCATCATTTGTCTTGAATACATTTTTCTAAAAAGAATTTTTCTGGGATGTGCTGTGACAGAGTATAAGTGAGAATATAGAGTTTGTCTGTTTTTGTAACTTTGCTTTTGACAGTGAAACTAAGAATAAATGACAAATCTCTTGATGATTCCATCACAGGCAGTACAGTTTTGTTGGCATCCTGTGGGCCTACTGGAAAACGGTGACAAAACTGTCCTGTCACCTTACCTTACCCTATCTCCCACCATGGTGTCACAATAATCTTTAATGTCCTGTGAGTCTAGAACCAATTTAGTGAGGATGAATGAGGATAGTGGCAGCTCCCAAGCGGCACGGCCTTTCCCTCCCTCCAAGCAGCAGGCGGAGGTAGAGCCGCAGTGGGGAGCCCCAGAGACCTCTATATTTATCTGACACAGTAACAAGCCGCTGTCTGACTGCTGCATGGTGTAGTACAGCTGCACAGTTTCTCTTCATTTCAACCCCCTCAGCCCCCTCCCCTCTGCCCCACCGTGACCATTGATGAGGGAACCAGGGATGACCTACCAACATGTCATCACTTTATGAGTCACTGAGTGAAAATGCATTCACATCCAAGTACCGGGAAGTCGTGGGGGGAGGAGTAGTCACATCCTAAAGTGCTGCGGAGATACTGAAGATTATTTATTTCTTACTTTTCTTTCTTCTTCTCATGTGTGTGTTTTATACTTGATTTTTACTTTTTTATTTTTATTTTATTTATTAACATTATTTATTATTTCTTTTTTTTATAAAATTACTAATTTTGGTGCTTATAATCTGTTGTGTTGAATTAGTATTAATTTATCTTGATTGGGTACATTTGTGTCCTGTACATTATGTTAAAGTTAGTTTGGTGTACTAATGAATGCTTACAGCTAATTTGTTTGACGTAATTGCAGCCATACAAGTTTAAGCAGTGAAACTGAGGGTGGGAGTAAATAAGTTCTAGTTTTTCTCACTCCCTTTAGGGCTACTAGAGTTTTATTTTAATAGTGAATTAATTTCTGTGTATATTCATGTATTACGTATACTGTGTACACATAATGTTTACAACTACTGTCTCTGTGTATATTTCTCTATGTATATTGTTTATGTAAAATTCTCTATGTATAGTGTATACAGCACATTCTTTATGCATATCTGTGTACATATAATGAAATGTATATAATAAGTATTGTACATGGAGTGCACAAGCTTGAAATAAACAATAAATGAAAAAAATAACTGAAGCACACACAAGCATGCAACTGTTATCAGCAAAATGAACTAACAACTCGACTAAAGATGTCACATATATAATGGAGGAAAAAACATCTTATGGATCAGAACTAGAAAAGTTGCATAAAAATTATATACTCAATTACAAGTACCTAAAATTTGTATTTAAGTATAGTAATTCAGTGGAAGTACTTGATTACATTCCAGTACTGTCAAGAAGGAAGGAAAGACACTAAATTCTGTCACTCTAGCTTATCGGTGACACTTCACACGTTGCTGGATTTCTCGACAGGAGGAGCTATATTTCAAAGTTGAGAGCCATATTTCATCCGGGGCCACCCCGATGCTAACAAAGCACCAACTGGTGATGGCTGTGTTTGAGTGGCCCATTGAGGCGGACAGCCAAGGAGCTGCCAGTCTGCCAAGAGAGCCATGCCAAGAGGGCTGGAGAAGGCAGAGGAGCCCCATCCACCTGTGCCCATTAGGCTACGTGCTGACAACTGCACTGGGCCCTGGGGATCCCACCCAAACAAGCTGAGCAGAAAAAGGAAGACAGGCACCAGGCAGGGTCAAGGTCATTTTTTAGTCACTGACAAAAAGCAGACTAATGGTGTTAGACAGGTCGGTGTACTTTATGGATTGACGACAAAGGAACTTGTATAGGAGAGGTCATTCACTATGTGATAAAACATTACATTTCAAATGATGCTGATAATTACTGACAACTTCTAATGACCTGGGAAAAGCCTTGAACATAAGCAGCTTGCTTGTACTTCGAGCACTTTAGTGATTATTCATCAAGACAAGCAGGTAAATAAAGCTGAAAGTAAAAGACCAATCAATAATGTGTAATTGTAGCACTTAAAGTCATATTTATTCAGGGTTATGTTTCCCCGTCTCATGCTGAACTGTGAAGGCTGTATGTGTAGGGTTGGCATATGCATTTAATCATTTAGTTATAATGGCCTTTAGCCTAATCAAACATTCTATCAAACATTTTTCTTACTGCTATAGATGAAGTGTCGACTGCCCGGGTCTAGTTATGCTGACTTATACAAAACTTGAAAAAGAAGGGGTTCGAGGGGAAGTGTGTGGTTGTCATAGGCATTTCATTTAGCTGCGTAATTCATGAGATTTCCTTTGTAATTTTATGACGCCCTTTCATCTCCTCATTGTGCACATGCTTAGAAAAAGAACAGACAGCAAAAACACCGCTGGCATGCCAAGGCCTGCTAGATATCTCTTTTATAGATAGTGCACACACACACACAACACACCCATGACTCAATCTGGGCTAAGCCACTGCAGGATACAATAACAGTTCTTCTGTTATTGAACAATAAATTTTCTATAGTTGATATAAGACGTATACCTGTTAAAACTTTGTTCTCGTCTGCCAGCTCATTCAGTACTAAAATCACTTGGTCACAAAGCTCTCCCTACATCAAAACAAAACACATCCACCAGCTACAGTACACACACTGATATGCCCTTGGGAAGTGGATCTGTTTTCAAAGAAACCCTCTCACACACATTTCAACCATGTGTGGAGGGAAAGGTAGTGGGAGTAGATCAGTTCCCCCTCTTGCCTCCTTTACCACACACACACACACACACACACACACACACACACACACACACACACACACACACAACAGGGGAAGAAAATAGAGGAGCAGTGTTTCTGTGACCTCAGTGAACCTTGCTAACTATTCTGGCAAAGCAGGATACTCACTCTCCTCTCTCTTCACTATGCCAGCGTACATCCTCACCTCTGCAGGAGAGATTTGTCAGCAGGAGATTTCTTTTTTTCCGCTATGGAATTAACCCATGCTCTCAGAGCTTACTTGCAGGCATGGCACATTATCTCCCATGAAGCACTGCCAAGCAAGCCCAGCAGTTAGTAAATGACTGGCTCTGGCCTGAACTATATGGAGGGATAGAGCTGGGGCAGACAGAGGCACAACTCTGGCACCAAAGGCAGGCAGAGGCAGCAGGCGTGGGTACTCATCTCTCCCACCTCTCTAAGAGGCGTCACTAAGAGGCGGAGATAGCCCTCATCCTTCCTGCCATTTACAGAAGGACTGAGGGGAACCTACCACAGAGCCAGGGGGCCCCACAGCTCTGTGAGAGGAAGTTATAGTATTCACGCAGATTTATGAATGAGTGGTGAGAGCAAAGGATGAGTCACAGCTTCCGAGTCACACAGCCAGAAGGCAGCAGGCAGCCTATCACCAGAGGCACTGGATGGCTCAAATAGGCATCAAGCAGGCTTGAAAACACCACGAACTGGGCTGACACTTACACAAGCACACATACAGCACATTCACAAACACACATACACACACACACGGCAGAAACACAGCTGGCACAGTCACAGTGGGCATGCACAACCTGGGCACAAGTTGAGGAAAATTTGTCAATGAGGAGGGATGGCACGTGACAGAGGCAACGGAGTATGTGTGTGTGCATTAGCGTCTGTATGTTTGGATGTGACTGTAAGTGTGTCAGTCTCTTCAGAGGCTCGGAACATGACACACAGGTCCTATTTTGGTCAATCAAGTCTATGAGAGGAAACCTAGGAAAAGAGGCCAATCTGTCAGCGCTTTGAGAGGAGTCCTTTGTAGGCCACAGAGGACAGAGGAGTCGGATAAACTCACAGCACTAACCATCAATGGACAATAAGCCCTGCTGTTCATACATGGACAATAACACACTGTATAACCATGTCATCATGAATGAACTTTACTAACTTGCAATCAAACTGAAATTACACTGAGAAAGACACTGTTTTTGACATTAAATGTTAGCAACAGCAGTAGACACGTGTCTGTGGCTTTTCATGAGTTTTACCACACTGTGCTAAAGCAGTGAGGCAAATATAATATAATGTTACAATTTTGCATTTGGGAGGAACTCAAAATAAATTAAAGCATGAGGCTAAAAGAATTCCATTCTGACCAATCACACTCGACACTCATGCTCCAGACCTCTCGAAGTCCAAAGGCAACCAATAAAACCAATTGAGCAGAAAAACTATTTGTAGCCAAACACAGTTTTTCCCTTTACTTTAAATGGGCTCAGGTTCTGGGTGCTCAGTAAAGAAGGTCTCTGTTTTCTGTGAATGTGCTAATATCAACTGCTAACAGTTCCCAAGAATGACATTTATGAATGTGACCTAGATGGGAGAAAATGTGGCAAAGGCCAGGAGAGAGAAGGAGGGAGGACTGGGATGTAAAAGGAATACACTGAAACAGACACATACATACACACACAAGCCTATTTACAAGCCTGTTGTTGCTTGTCTTGCCCTTGGACTGTTTAAAACGACCTAAGCATCTGAGAACACAAAAAGAACGAATAGCTGTCATGACGGGAGCTTTGTCATCTTTCTCCAATGTATTTATTTCAAAGACAACACAGAGTTGTAACGTTGTGAATCAATAGTCTCTAGCACTCCCGGGAAATAACAGAGATAAGGGCGAATGAACACGACTGAACAGGACAACCGTTTCTGTTTCAAGTGTTGAATGCATCCTCCTGAAGGTAGTTACAAGACAGGCATAAGCAGCACTGTGTTCAGGAGGTGGGTGCCAACAGTGCACAGGCCCACTTTCCTCTTTCCCAGGGTGCTGTGGTGAACCAATGAACGGGCAAAAAACTCAGCATGGAAGCAGAGAAGACGATGGATCTGATTATTCCATCTTTGGCCTGCTGGTGTTGGGAAGGCAGGAATGAATGAGTCCGATCAACACAAGTGCCATCTCTTTGGCACCACCACTGGCACGCTGCCTAAGCTTTGTGCAAAATGGAGCAGAGCGCAGGCGAGTAGTTCATGCCGTGTGGAAACAACGGATGTATGGGTAGTGAGTCACCGGGCTTACTGTGCCCCCAGGAAAGCACCGGACTCTCAAGAGTGGAACTGGAGCTCTTTTTTTGTTTCCTGTCCCTATAACCACAGGACTCTGATAAGCTTGAGAAAGTCCATTAAGTATTCAAGAGCTTCCTTGTAACGGCTGAACAAGGGCTTGGATGTTTATTAAGCTACAACAACTAACAGATGATCACATGAACCGAGCCCACCTAAGCACAACACAACACACTGAACACTCTCACAAAAATATCACCACCATTAATTTGGCTCCTTCTTTTGGCAACAAATAGCCTCTGTATGTTCAAACACACGTCATCTGCACATAAGGACTGGGCTGTGTATTTCCCCCTCTTTATCCCCTCAGAACTGCAATGACTAAGCCTGCAGGAATTTCTACCTTATATACTTAAAGGGGCAGACTCATTCCATCCAACTTAAAAAAGACATGCCTTATACCTAAAGTATCAATAAATCCACCTCTTAGCCAGCACAAAAGGAGCATAATTTCTACACAGTTCGATTTTTCTACAACTAATCTTGACAACAAGAAGTATGAGCTATTTGTCGAAGCCCTAGAAATCAATTTACAAAAGCCTCTGAGGGAAAAGAGGATTTGCATTCTGTTTTTTCTCTGATTAATTTATATTTTTTTGTCAATAACTTTGATTAAATAAATTAGCATAGTGAGCAGGGAAAGCAAGAAAGCAACAATAAAAACAACACCAAATAAAGACATTTCTTAAATATTGCAAAGCATTTTTAACTGGCAAAAAACAGTCTGAGTAAAGGACTTTTTTTCTGCTGTATGAACCTGCTAACCCTAGGGTTGCATCCTCTGAAAAAAACAGTTTTCCCCCTTCTGTGAAGTGGGCTTAGGTCAGAGCATTCAGACCAGAGATATCAAGTGGGTCTCTGGCAAGGAAGGAGTAAATACATTATCAAATGCGCAAGTTTCCTAAGCTGGCGGAGAGCTCACCCAACTGCCAGAGATGTAAAATGCTGCAGAGTTTTTTCTGAGTTCAGTACAAGGACACGCCAAGCACAAACCGTCTGTGGCACAACAGAACAGCAAGCCTCCTTAAAACATTTCACCTTACAACACAACAGCTCACACACTAAAAGGCCATCTGACACCAGAACATTTTTGGAATTCTACCTTTTTGTTTGTTTTGCAAAGGCGGAATGTGTGTGAATATTAACATACATATCTGAGGACACAATGTTCTATAAAATAACACAACAAAGGAGGTGAGGGTTGAGAAAGTAGTCGAGTGTGCCTGTGAGGCTGAGTATACCACAGGTTAATATTCGATCACATAAAGGAGTCATGTGAGCTATGTGAGCACTGGAGAGTGTGTGAGTGTGTGCCTCCCTGTGGAGCTATGAAGACTAACCTGCCCTGAGACTGGGCCTGGACACTGCAGCATGTTTTCCTGTTCGTCTACCTAATTGTAAAAGCCTCTTTTCTGTCTAGTGCTGGCTCGGTTCCAGGGTTAGGAGGCAAGACAGCCTGACGCAAACACAGAGATTTTAGGACGCTTTCAGAAGCAAGCCAGGCACTTTTTATTCCCAGGATCCCCAAAACTCAGAGCAAAGAGTGTGAGATGTCAAGGATTGAGGGCCCGGCCAAACAAGCTGGTTAGCCACTGCTGTAGTGATGAGAGAATGCCCCCGACAAGTAAACAGTGGAGAGATATCTGACAGTGAGAGCTGTTAACAGCCCCTGATAAGCTCTGCAGAAAAGAGAGAGGTGAGAATAGAGGAGGAAACACCAGCAGAACAACTAACAAAGACAATCAGAGACTAAATCCAGGCTGGGGCTGAGTGTGTGTGTGTGTGTGTGTGTGTGTGTGTGTGTGTGTGTGTGTGTGTGTGTGTGTGTGTGTGTGTGTG
>JAPTGZ010000023.1:14806552-14825737 GCA_029814645.1 Fowleria isostigma | reverse complement strand
TGTGTGTGTGTGTGTGTGTGTGTGTGTGTGTGTGTGTGTGTGTGTGTGTGTGTGTGTGTGTGTGTGTGTGCAGGGGGGGGTATGAAGAGGGGTAAGCAGCAGGGAAGGCAAGGAGGATTTACAAGGAAGCATGGGGGGCGAAGAAGGAGGAGGAGCAAAAAACAAGAGGAGGGACGGGAAGGAGAGCGTTTTTTCAACCCTTTAAGCGCTGTGCTTTAGCGAAAGCTTGCTGTTGAGTTTGTATACTTGACATTTGTCTGACATTTCCCCTCAGTACCCCTCCTCCTCCTCCTCCACAAGCTCAGGGCCTCTCCACGCATCGCTGCAGGCCACTAAAAAGCACCGAGAACCTCTACTGTTCTGATCTACGCTTCCCTACACAGTCACTCCCACTCACTTCCGTCCAGCTACAGTACAGCGTTTACCTGGCTTATAGCATCCAGCATCCACTTATATTTATTTACATTTATCTAAGAAACCCTGTGGGAAAAAGCATCAGGTCAAGGGACAAACATATGGAAAGAGGAGTTTGGTTGTTGATGTGTGAAGTCTAGAAGCCCCAGAGGCTAAAGTAGTAAGCTAGGCAGACAGCACTCCCTCCTCATGTAGTGTAATTAAAGAGGAGACCGGGCCGTATTGACTAGAAAACCACTGCATGCCCTTGAAGGAACATCTGTACTGGAGAAAAACAAGGCAATTATGCAGAGGGGTGGAGGGAGGAGAGAGGAATCTTAAGCAGGAAGGAGAGAGGTAGACACATCAAGCCTTCAGAAAAAAAAACAAAAAAAAAAACCAGAGAGGGTAAGAAACGTTATCTGTGCATCAAGCCTGGAATATTAACAGACACCAGAGATCTGCTCTGTTGCTACTAACATCAGGCTTCATTCTGTCCTATTATTGCTTCAGTAACTCCTCGGTTTTTTTTTTTCCACTGTGTAACTCCCTGAAGCCCTTTATCTGCAGCCTTGAGACCTCAAGGCCCTCTAGATGAATGCATTTACCCTGACCTCGGCCTGAGCCTCAGAGAGAAGTGAACTGGTTCAAACAATAACCCTGCTCTGCCTCTCAAGTCTGAGAACAACAGAGGGTTTCACCGCAAAACACTACATAGTATCTCCTGTGGGAAGAACAGACGTGGCTTGAAGGTCATAGCTTACTTTTAAAATCCCACAGATGATTGAACTCTTAAAGTGGGGCATTTGGTAAATTAGCAAACTCAGGAAACTGCTTTACACACATATTGTAAATATGTATATTTTTTTCTTGTAGAGAAAAGACAGATCTTTATCATTTCTATTTACATAGGCTTCAATGAACATGCAGAGAGCTTTGTCAGGTCAGTCGGCTATAGTGCATCTAAGAATAAACAGAGGCAGTAAACACGGTCCTACAGATACAGCGTTTGGTCACTAGGGAAAGGACGCAAGCTTGATTTCCACTATTTGTTCTAAGGGTCCCCAGGGTGAAGGAGGTTGGTGGTTGAGACTCCCAGATGACCATGGGAGCTGTACACAGGTCTTCAATAGAAAAGGGCCACAGGAACATTTTCCCACCATTATTTCAAAGAAATGGGGGAGAGGAAAAAAAACACCAAACGTGACTAGGGCTGTGCAACATGTTATGTTTGTCAAATCCTTAAATTCAAGGTTATCATAATATTCCTCAACAGACAAAGCTTTGACTCCCTTCTGCACTACGTGATAGTCAGAATAATCACAGCTTCATCATTCAGAGAACAACAGAAATGGAGAGCAACCAGTCTCTTTCAAATGTGGTAGTGTGTTAATGCAAAATATACAAATAAAAGGAAAATCACGAAGCCAAAGCCACTGGCATCAGCCACAGAAATACACCTGCATCTAAAGCACATATTGTGCAAGAACCAATTATATAGCTTCACCATGTTTTTATATTTAACACAAACAAATTCAATAAAATATAAATTATTAATATGTACTGAGATAATATGTCTTTTGTGGCCTATTTTTACAGTGGCTCTTAAATGTTTATAGTACACCAGTGTGTAAAGTATTGAGTCCAGTGTGTTTAGGGTCATAGCTATAAGGGTGGAATATCACACTAGGTATCTGTAATACAGAGGGGAACCGTCAGGGCCTTGTATGCCTTCAGAGAAGTCCTGGAAAATTTCAGGATTAAATTATATGAATGTTAACTCAATAATTATTTTAAATTTTCAGTTTAATTTAATTTAATACAATTTATAACACCACATTTTTTTTCCTTGTATACATACTAAAGTTAAACCTACTGTCAACTTCACATGAGTAATGAAAGGGTTACTATCCTAAAACATGTTATCCAATCAGAATCATCAGTATCTATGTAGACCCAGTTAGGACTGCATGAACACCAGGCTGTGTCGTTTAGTTTCAGGTGAATTGACTGATCATGTTTTGATTTTGAGTGCGTGGGACAAAGCAAATACAACCACAGCACCGCTGGAAGCCTTTCTCCCAACAGCAGCTACTGCACTGCGCATGCTCAGCAGAGTTGAGAATTCAAGTCAAGGAGGGAAAGGAGGAAGACAGAAAAGGAGAGTGATGTGGCTATTTTACTAGCACTACCTTTTTCAAAGTGAATATTGACTGAAAAACTTAAAATAATACAAAAACGGAAGGCCGACTCCAGAAGTGGACTGGAAGGAAAATGAAAATACAGTGGAAGTACGTTTGAAGACTGAAAATGATCAGCAGCATTGATAGATGATGGACTGTAAATAAAAACACAGGTGAACTGTTGGAGTTCTCTTTTTACAAGTGAAAGTCTTCCACCTGGATCAGATTTGACACTGATGTCAATAGAAACAGGACTTTTGGAGCTCAAGTTAAAAGACAAACGTTGTGATGCTGTCTGATGCTGGCGCCCACTTTAGACCGATAGATGGACTTTGTCTTCAGGTAGGTCTGTTATAACGGCTGGATTATTATTCACACAAGGGGGTTATTATTACTTTGTTGCTGGGACATCCACTGTTTTGGTGACTGTCTTGTGTTTGACATCGATATTTAATGAAATAATCATTGCACTGCGTAATTGCGCCGTGCGTAATTATGCGCAGTCTGTCCTTCTTCATTCATTTATCCCGAACCAGGTCCAGGAGTAACAGCCCTCTCTCCCCACTCACTTCTGGATAACTGCCCTCTCCCAGTCAACTTCTACCAGTCAACTTCAGCTGTTATGTGTGTATGGAAAATATCCGGTATTACACACAGCTCTGTCTCTATGAATGCGCAAAAAGAAGAGTGTTTTGTGGCTCAACATAGCACTATCCTAACCTGACAGCAGGGGGCGTTTGTAAAGCTACACTGCCTTGGCAATATGTGTTAATAAATTGTCTATATTAGGAAATATTACTCCACTCCAAGTGCAATTTGATAAATTTAACGCATAGATGGTATAAAAAGATGAACGTAATGACAGCTACTCAGAAGCGAAGCCAAAGCAGTTCAATCTCCCTCTGGTGGCTGACTGCAATATACCTCACAATAGCTCAAATAATACAGATCCAATGAATTTTCCTTACAGAGCGCTTCAAATTAAAATTATGTTGAAGTGGTCATTTTTATTCAGTGACACAAAAACACATTCATCAGCTTTAAAGTCTACTAACTGTCAAGAATCCATCACATCCTTCTGTGATGCCTCTTAGAGCCTGATTCCGCAGACGTGGGAACGTGATGCCCCTGCCGACCAGTCACCTGATTTGCCTCCTAATGCAGTTCTGACGGAGTCTTGACAGCAACTTTTCATTGCGGCTGTCGATCATCCATTTATATCAACAAATAACTTACTCAAAACAAGTCCGCAATATGAGAAGCTGACCTCAAAGGAACCTAATGAGAGCTACTGAAAAAGACAGAACTTAAAGTTAGAGTTTTTGATTTAAACTGCTGTCTAAACCAAGAGATGATCTATATATTTTCACGCTACCTTCAGAGGCCACAACTACCACTGTCCATCTTTATTCACTACCTCTGGTACTGGCAGTTCAGCACAAACATCTATGGGTCAATGGTGTCACCTAGACATTTACATAATTCTATCCTTTGCACCTCAAGAGAAAAGCATAAAAAAAATAATTAATTCATGATGAAGCTGTTAGATTCCTCAGATTTTCAACTGCATGGGAAGGATTTGCAACATACTGAACCACAAGTGCAGTGTTCAGGTTTTCTGAAACAAAATAACAAAGCACTTGCACCGAAAGTCTCATCAACAGCTCACTGCTGTGTTTTCAGATGTCTATTAGAACTAATTCCAAAAAGCTTTAACTGCCTTCTGCAGCAGTTTTGAAGAGACAGCTGATCAGATTGCTACTCTTTCTAAAAAAAAAAAAAAAAAAAAAAAAAAAAAAAAAAAAAAAAAGAAAAAAGAAAAAGTAATTCCTGTCCCTGTCTTACACTATAATGTAAGAGAAAAAGAAAGACAACATATATAATGCTACTCCAAGCTGCTACATTTGCCTGGAGTGCTCTACAAATGACTGAGACAAACTTAACATAGCTGACGTCACTGAATTAATTTGAGCCTATGTTTATTTTAATTTAGATAAATGATATGACCCTCTTCTGAACCGTTTAAAAAAACTCATGACCCTACCACTAGGCCAAAGTTAAACAAGGATGACCCTCCCCCAGATTCTTCAATATAACCCTTTTCATAAATGGCAAAAAGTCCCTAAGGCAAATATTTAACTGACATGGTCCAGACAGGTAGACTAGCTCATTTCTTGGCAGAGCAACTTTAACCTCAACTGAGTATGCCTTTCTAATACCCAGTGCTCTATATTGCAGCCATCCCTCACTCCACAAATAGCCTGATCTAAAGACAAGGTCTCTATAATGAACAGAGAGGAAATGTTTGCACTGGCCCATGGACAATTCTGCAGCCTGACGGAAATTAAGGAAAAACACTGCATAGATTCATGGGATTTGTTCACTAGTGAAAAAACGCACAATTCCAGAATGTTTGTAAAACTGGAAACCACCTACCAGGATCAAAGACACAACTGCGTTTACCGGACAACAATTTCACTTGATTTACTGAAAACACGTCTTGATATCATCATGTTGTTGCTGTGTAGTGTGAAATTAAACCCCTTAGGAATTCCGCTTACCTTTCTGACACTGGTTGGATGTCCAGCAGCGGTAGTCGTAGTTGTTTTTAAAGTCCGTCCTTCGACACAGAGGGTTATCCTCCATGATGCCGGGGCAGACGTTGTCACACTCTTTAGCCTCCTTATTCCCATTGATAACATTATTAGCCTGAACGTCCATAATAAGAGACCAGTCCACCGAGTCCACGTAGCAAAGCTCGGGGTTCTTCTCAATCCGAACAGCTCCCCGGGTGATGTTCCTCAGGTTGTAAAGCCCAATGTCCTTCAGGCTGGTCATCTCATAGATCACCAGGGCGTAGTCGTAGAAGAGATTGCGGCCACGGATGACACTCAGGTTGGGGAAGAGTGTGCTCAGGCTGGTAAGGCCAGAGACGCGAAACAGCAGCAGGTAGTCGGTGATGATGGTCAGCTTGGGGAAGCTGAGGGAGTGGAAGACCTCTTGGTGGATGTTGTTGGTCTTTTCGTTGATGAGGAGGATCTGCAGGTAGCCTTCCACCACCGTGCAGTTCTCCAACCTCCTTAACTCACTGATCTCATTTCGGATGTCGATACTTGGACCACAGACTGCAATAGAAAGAAAGACACACGCTGTATTTAGAACTGCTCTACAACACATTTTTGCATCAGCAGCATTTGTAGCATAAACATTTGGAAGGGAATACAGCAATGCTACAATATAGATTAGCATGTTGATAACTTTTGCCAAAAGATTTTAATTATATTAATCTTCTTCAAGTATTAAATCCTGTTAGTCAAGATGTTAAGGCTGGTATTTGGCAAACCAAGATGTTATCCTTATTAAAAAAAAAACAAAAAAAAACAGAGCTCTGAAAGAGACATTGTTTGCAGTGTTAGGCCACATTCTCTTTTCATTTTAACACTGTGAAAAAGAATTTTATGTTCATTCCAAGTAATTTGTCCATCATGGAGTGATAACCAGTTGCAACGCAGGGATTTCTATTGTCAGCAAAGGTCACATGAGGTGATTGCCTTTTTATTACAGCTGTGAATGGGGAAATTATTGTTTTGTGCAAAGTAGCTAACATGTTGATACAGCTTCGGCTTCCAGTGAAATGTTTTGTCTGTCACCTAAGATAACCCCGGTGTTTGAGCAAACGCTTGAAACCACAGCGCCTAGAGCGTCCTCCGATACCACACACTCAGGCAGACTCACACACAGGAACGACAAAGACACCATTTATTATTGATGACGATCAACTCTGCCTTTAATTGTGCCTATCAATTACTGAACACAGGAATTATTGGCTGAGGATATGCTCATAACGCCAGCATGCTTTAAATATGGGAAAAGTAACAGGCAAAAAGCTGCTAGATCCCTTATAGTGTATCATATTTGTGTAAAATTAATGCTACGCTGAATGATTTACATCATTACAGAATGGGGTGATCCTGTAGCTAACAGGCTACATTTTCGTTTTAACCGTCTAAAAGGTTGAACAATGAGCACAGGAAAAGCTTTGACATATGAGCTCCTTGGTTAAACCTGTTATGTTCTTACAGAGGCTTAAGATGCGGCCGCAGCAAGCGACACTGTCACAGAGTCAGAGCAATAAGATAAACAGACACATTCTCAATCGGAGTCTTTGATTCTTGTCAACACCTTACAACTTCGTACATAGGGGATAAAACAAAGAGCTAAACTGTTTTTAGCCTAAAATAAATGAAGTGTCACCAGATTGTGCATCTAACAAAAGGGAAACTGGGGAAGAATTTACAGAAATACAGCAAATGTGACTTTTTTTGGGGACATATTCTCCCATAGGATGCGTATGTGCTCTCAAAATGTCCTTGTGAGTAAATTAACTCCACTTCAGCAGCAACAAAAAAAGGGAATGTTTGATGTTCTTTGTTCCAGCTATTCTGCCAAAAATAGAAGCCGCATTGTTTATTGGGATGAATGGGCTATATTTGCTCCTGACAGGGTGTTACACTTCTCCAAATTTAGAACGGAAATGATTACTCCAGTAGAAAATAGTATTTGCTTTCTCCAATCAACACCAATGCCCCTGGGCTCCACTTGTGAGCCATCAAGCTGCATGTCTTCTTTGTTTCATTGAGAATTTTCTTCCAGCTTCTCCAGCAGCCGGAGAGAGAGAGGGAGGAGGGGTGGAGCCACTCAAACACAAAGACTAATTTGTTTGTTAGTAAAGAGAAACTCTAGGCCTCACTTCCTGATGAGGGCATTAATAAAATCAGGGGGCGTCCGGCCAGAGAAATGGTGGGGGCAAAGAGATACTGTGGCAACAGATAAGGTTTCTGCCAAACATAGCTATCGGAGGCCATCCTCTTAGTGTTAAACCATGACAAATAAAAACTGCTAAATGCGTCTTAGTTATTTCTGGGAGGAATAAAACCCCCCTCTACTTGTTTCTGCATCTTGAAAAGTATTTTAACATCACGTCTTTGCTGTAATTGATGTACACTCCAAGAAACGAAGAAAACAGACAAAGGGTAAAAAAGGACAGAGGAAAGAAAGGAGAAAAATCTGTCTTTTGTGATTCCCTTGTTCTACTCATTAGGCACGTTAAGCACCAGGAATTCCAGTCATTTCCTTAGAATAGGATTGAGTAGGATGTTGCCTCAAACTAAGCCTCCAAGTTTCTCCGATTCTTGCCAGTCAATCCATTTGTTGCAGAGATAACAATGCTTATACGGTTTACATTCCAAATCTGTTATTCAGCATTACATAAACATCTACAAGACAGGAGAGCAATGGAAGCACAGACAGTGATGAGCTAGGAGTGATGTGAGAATTTCAGCACCAGCGTTCACAGAGAAGGATAAGCCTGCATATATGTGTCTGTCTCTGCCTCCTCTCTCTTTGCTCTTCGCAGTGCTGAGTAAACACACATATCTCCACAGTGTAATAGGATCCATCGGCTCATGTTTATGATTGATAAACCCTGCCCTGGCCCTCCACAGAAATGTCATCACACAAACACATACATGCACAACTGCACACACAGTCAAACAGACCCTTTGTACATTTACGTAGATTAAGCCAAGGATTACCGCCACTGTTTACCTTAACTTCATATAAAATCTGATTAAGATTCACTAAACATACATTATATGTAAATAAACCTAATCTCACTTTGGGTCGACTAAAACACAAGATTGAAATCTGGACTCTCAGACCACATGCCGTGTTGTTTATCAGAGGCCACAGACAGAGCATTTTGGGAAAACACATAATTGTATCCTTTTTCCACACATCCAGCTGCAAACTCCAGGAAGGTTATTAGGAAGATTACTGCCTCCTAACTTCATTTAAAACTATTTGGGAGATTTCTTCCATTCCTCTCATAAGACAAAAACCTGTACAGTTTTGTACCAGTAGAATGCACATGATAATAACAAAGATGCATCAGATATTTTAGATAATTTTACTGCATTGACTTTTTTCAAAATTATTATTCAAATGATTTGCATTTTCCAACTGTATCTCAGATTTAGCTCCAGCCTCCTACATCAAACCATCAAATAAGCATTTAAGAAGTATAATATTACACTATATAACCTATGTGCAACTAAAAATCACAGGTAAATACAATATAATGCAATTCTTTAGGCAAGGCAAGTTTATTTGTATAGCACTAGTCATACACAGAGTAACTCAAAACCAAAACTCTTTAAAAGAGTGATATTTTACTTTTTCAAATAGAAATGTGCCTTTTAAAACATTTTCCTGTGGTCTACATAAACTGTAAATGTTTTGCTTAAGTCTAAATTTGTCATTAATTTAACTCCACAGGTCCATCTTCATTCCTATTTCTGAGTAAGAACACAAGAAAGGTCATTTTGAGCCTAGCCCTTTAAATGCAAATGAGCCACTTCACACCCCACTCCCCTCAAGGTTGTTGACCATGCTGCTCTGACTTGTGTTCATTAATACAACCACTGAACATAATATAATAATAATAATCAGCTCAAAGTTTGGACATATTTTCAGTATGGACTACAGCTGACAAACAATTATGACATACTCAGATAAATGTTCACAGGAAGTCTTGGCCTTATATATGTAAATTCCATGATGTAATTAGTTACAGACATAAAATAAAATGGAATTAACATTGGTTGCAGAAATCCACTCGATTTTTGCCAAAATAAATATAAAGATAGCTCTGCAGCACCTGGAGGATTTATATTCAAACTTTATGAACTATTTATTAGCGTCTACACAAAAATAAATGTACCAAAAACTAATAAAAGTGGGTTTAGCAAAATATGAGCCCTTTAAATCGTAATAACCAGTATTAGCGTCCCACCTTCCACTAAAACCCAGCTCTAGTTGCAGCAGTGACGGAGCTGGTCACTGTGTAGTCATATCCCATCACACCTGCCACATCATCTGGTCCTAATCCCCAACATACTGGAAGTCATCTGACCAGCGGTCTGGTGGGCCACTTCCTTTCAGCGGACCTTGCATCAAACATTGTGACTCACATATCACACACCCCAGAAGCAGAATGTACCTAAGTGCATTTATGCAAGTTCTGCACATATTTGAACCCTGTTACTCATAATTTCTTGATCATTCTAATTTTCTGCATATATTCAATATATCAGAGATGTTATTGAAAGTTACTGGTTTCTTTGCATTATTCATTTTATTAATGTAAAACAAAAATCAGCAAATTAAGTACTAAATAAAAGATGAACATATTTACACTACCAGTCAGAAGTTTGGATACACCTGATGTTTCTTCATTTTCATGACTATTTATGTTGTAGATTCTCACTAAATGCATCAAAACTATGAACACATGGAATTATGGTATGTAGTTAAAAAAAAAGTGTGACATAAGTCAAAACATGTTTGATATTTAAGATTCTTCAAATTAGCCATTTGTTTTTATTACTGTTTTGAACATTCTTGGCATTCTCTGGATGAGCTTCATGAGGTAGTCACCTGAAATGTTCTCCAACAGTCTTGAAGAGTTCCCAGTGATGCTGAGCACTTGTCAGCCATCTGTAGCCCATTTCATGTCATTTAAATGAGAAGGTGTGTCCAAACTTTTGACTGGTAGTGTATGCAGCAATTTAATAAAATATTATATGTTATTCTGTAAATGACTGTACAACACTTTTACTTTTCACATTTTAAATATATTTTCATACTAATACTTTTGCACCTTCTGTAAAATTCTAAATGCAGGGCATGTAACTTGTATTTTTATGCTATGGTATTATATTTTTACCTAATTAAGCACTTTCTCTCACACTGGACACCCTAAACACATATACTTGCTTTAATGTAATAAAATGTTTGCTCTTTTAGTAGCTGTAACCTAAAAATATGCCACCACTACCACTACAAACATGACATATTATGGACAAAAACACAGATTTGGTCATTTTAATACTAAAACTTGCCTTCTTGTAAGCACATTCCACCAATACAATGTATTTCCTGACAATATTTTATAAATGTGCTGTTGCTGTTTTCTCTACACAGATGAGGGAGATTCATCTAAAGAAATTTAAAAAAGAAAAAAAAAAAACAGAAATGTTATTCTGTAAAATGTGGAGATGGTTCTACACTAGCTTAACATTACATCTGGAAAGTACCTTCTTCCATCAACCAACAGTCAAAACCCTATGAAGATTCATTGATTATGGTGTCAGACTAAGAGGATGAGATCATTACATTTAAGAAGCAAACGTTTGTAAATTTTAATTGATTTATGACAAACAAATCTGCTCTATATCACATGTGAAATCATTACATCTATGCGCTTTCAGCAACTTCCACGGCTCATCATAAAAACCATAAATAACAGAGGGATTACTGGGTAACATGGAAGGGGTTTCTCAGTAAGAATCTGGAAACACCTCAGAGAATAATCTTCGGCTGATGGATTCCTCATTCAGGACAGACATTCAGTTCTTGATGAACAGCTTTCAACCGATGTAGTGAGTGCCATCTATTAGAAGAGCTAACATTTGCAATCATCTCACAAATTGTACAATACTCCATGGGCCATTAAACCAGCAGCCTATGATGATGTATGTGCGGTTGGCCAGAGACTGCATTTGAGCAAATCTAATGACGGGCCACTTGAAATAAAGTGTTTAATTAAGCATTGTAAACCTCAGCTGGCAGCCTGGAGGAGCTGTAGGATAGCGTTTGACTACAGTCTCACAAACTAGCCCAGTGACACACTTTCACATCCTTACACAGGGGCACGCCACTGACTCAGGCTGTCACGCTGAGTCCTGCTGCAGCACACCCAGAGCTGCACAATAAACGCACACAAACACGCTCGTACACACACCATAGGGCTATGAACACTGACTGTGCTTTATTGCCAGGGGTGAGACAAGGCATTCCTGCACCGAGCCAAACCGGGAGCGTGGGGGGAAGGGAAAGCGTGGAAGAGGAGGAGGGGGTTGGGGGAAGTGTATGTAACCATGTAGCCCCGGTCACAAGACAGAGTGGGGCACCTTGGAGTAGAGTGACAGCAGTCATATCTGAGCCGCTTGCCCCGTCACGACAAGGGGAACTTAACTGCAATATGCCATACCCCAAAGGGAAAGGTAGGAGGAGGGCCTGTCACACACAATGCTCGCTGACGTTTGATTATTTATGCTGCCATTCAAGTTTTCCGGAGCAACATGTCCTTTCATAAATAACGGAACAGGAACACTGGTGTACCCTCATGGAATGGGACAGAGGGTGCCTGTACTCACACAACCCCTGCGCCAATGTTGTCGGTGACATATCTATTTATAACTCTAATAGTAGTGGTGCCAAGTGATGAAGTCAAGTGAGAGAGTGCATCGGTCTACACAGGAGACTGCTCCGTGTGAACAGCAAAAGCCAATAAAACGGTTCACAAACTCTCTACTCTCCCAATCAACAAAACCAAGTCTGTTTCCCTGGCAAGTGTATTTTTGCACATTCTATTTCCAAACACCGAGTCTCGATCTCCCTTTCAGAGACTTGTTTGCTGCATACTTGGAGGCCGTGCCATAGAGAGTTTACTGTGGTGAGAATTAAATGAGAGATGCATTACATTTTATTGGTGTGGACAGATTATTAAAATGAAAACAGCATAAAAATGTTCAATCCTTAATTGGGCACTTGGGTTATCTGTGTTGGGTTTTCCATGAAGCTGGAAATTCTGACACTACACAAGCACAGCGAAGTAAACACCAGTCCCAAGTGATAAACTGGTGAAATGCATCGCTGTCTTCATATTCAGTGAAGCCTTTGAACTCTTTGTTCTGGAGGGGCTGATGTATTATACACCACTGATCATCGAGATCTAAAAGCAACCACTTGTCTCCTAGACCCCAACTGCGTTCATGGGTGTCTCTCTATCTCAGAAGGGTGCACAGCAACGCACCCCCGCATAGCTGTGGTCTGACAACTGGTCAATAGAACTGAATTAAGTTTTTTTTCCTATTTTTATGCAAATAAAGGTCAGTCTCATGTCTCCTTCTCATGTTCTCAGTCGTCTACCATCCAAAATGTTGTTTCAGGAAAAACAAGAAGTTAGTACAAAAGTAATGTGCACAGAAAATGCACAAATAAACAAAACTACAGAAGTAAAATGAACACACTCTCACTGTTTTTGGAAAGAAGAAAGAAAGTCTTGAAAGTTGATTGACCAGCAGGAAATGATCAATATCTAGTGTTTGCCGTCAAACATTTAAAACCACATCTGATATTTTGACAAAAAATGCAAACAATGAAACAAAGAACAATGTTCTGAACTAAAACTCTATTTTTCCAGTTGCACAAGCCACAGTCTTTTCCTGTCTACACTATAGAAAACATAATAAAAGCTATCAGATGATTTTTTTTCTTGCTCTGAAAAAAACTAAGTTCACAGACAAAAAGTTGAATCAGCTGAAAAAAACATCCATATAACTATTGTCTTGTTGTAACTTCTTGTGGACAAATTCAATCATTTCTTCTCATTTTTGAACAAAATGCAGCTACAAAATAGTTGTAGTGCCTGGACGCCCAGGCTGAGTGATATGACTAATGAAAAAGGGAGGCAAAGCTCAATGACCCTCATTGATTCCCATTTGTTCTATTTTAGCAAAGGCAAAAAGCAGCCCTGATTTCCGCTACTCTTTTATAGCCAGTAGATTAGATCATATAAAAGTACATTGAATTAGATGAGGAAATTTAAACTGTCCTTGCTGAAGTGTTTATGGTCACAATTCTAAATGCCATAAAACACAATATTTAAGATTTTACAGCAAAGGTAATAATTATACACACATACACATGAAAGCTTGTGACAGTTTTATTATTTTAATTAAGTTACGTTTTAACTAAAAATTCAATTATTTATGTTTAGTGTAATGTAGAGAGATGTAAGAATATATTTCTGCACTATAATACATATAACATTATAATGCACCCCAATACTAACTAAACAAGAAAAAAAAAAAAGCTTTTGGAAAAAATAGAAATAAATAATACATTCAATATCTTACAATTCTAAATGACAACATGTTTTTATTCAAATGTGTTGTTTTTTTTTTAATTATTCTATTACTAAGTCTTACATGGCTAAGCTGGTAACTGCATGTTAGTTATAACATATATTTGTTGTGTATTACCTCAGTATGATGGTGTGAGGAATAAACTGGAAAAACTCGCTTGATACGTTTATTATCATTGCAGGGTTTAATACAGCTGACTTATGGGTTATTATTTTTAATTATAAGTATTTATGATATTCGGCCCGTAAACCGTATTTCCACTTTGTTGTTTATTATGACTGTGTTTGTGGGATGGAAAGCTTTGACTGATGATGGTTGTTTCTGCGCATGCAGCGACGCCACACTACGAAATGCAAAATGGCCACATGGTCGTAGTAACCTTCAGCACTGATCCCTGGATTCATCCTCTGATTTCTGGATGTCTAACGGGAAGATTAAGGCGATGAGAGCTCGATCGGTCTCCTTGTTTTTACCGAACAGCGATGCTCCGGTTAAACGGGCTGATGTGGGGCTGGAAAGGCTCAGACTTGGGCTGGATGTGTCCACCTTATGACGGTGAACCACATGGTCTTCTAATAGATGACAGGCACACGTCGGTGCGCTGAAACCACACTTCTACTGGACATCAAAGTCCGACTATAATATCTATTTTACCTCATTTTATTTGATTAGATTTGAATCATTTCGACACATTCTAACCCCAGCAGGAGATCTGATGTACAAGAGGTTAAAACAGGCTCCGATGCCCCGTGTATTAAGGCCTTGACTATTTAGACGATCAACTTAAAGGCAAAACATCACTAAATAAATACATAAATATAAATACTTACTCTCTCCATATGTGGACCATATGCAGAAACTGGAGACAGACAGCATCAAACCCCAAAACAAGGTCGGGCTACACATCGGTGTGTCAGATCTCATGTTCCTGAACATTATTCACCTCTCCCCCAAAAAAAGGCAGGATATAATACAGCCTGATGAAGTTGTGCCAGCTACTAAAAAGATCCTCAGTATGAAAAATTGTTTAAAAAAAAAAACAAAACAAAAAATAAAATAAATAAACGTGTCTGTAGCCCAAACAGGCTGCAAATGCGAGGTTGTACGTCCACCAGGATTTTCTCTAAAAATATAAATATTTATCTACAAAGTGTTAGAATAAGGGTTTTAAAGGGAGGAGGGGAGGGGGGGGGACAAAACTAAAACAGTTCGCTATTTTTCCCAATCACAGGATACTTTGACGTCGGCTGGTATGGCACACAAGCCAATGATTTTTCTGGATAAATGATGGTAATCCCCATCTTCAGTCTCCATCTCTTGAAAACAGCAGTGTGCGTACAGTGCGTCCAGGCCCGGGAGTAACAATCCAAATAATCAAAAAGCTTATTATTAGTAGCCGGTTCCAGCCAAATAAATTAACGCCAGTGTTGCTCTCAAGAATCCCCCGTGTGAATGACTCCGTATGAGGGGAGGAGGGGGCAAGAAAACACGTCCAGATCCACAGGGGTGGTGGCTGCGAGGCTGAAAAATGAATGAAAAACCTTTTTTTTTTTTTTTTGCCTATGCCATTCAGCCCGAACAGGATCCCGATCCCCCGACAAGCAGACCTGGCCCGGAGTGAGGAGTCGCCTTTTAAACCAATTTTCCAGCTCCTCGGGTCGGACTTATCTGCGCCGTCAGTCGGGATTTGCAGCTGAAAGAAAACACCAGACTTGTGCCACGCAAGAGAATGGGTCTCCAGCTCTCCACAGCTAGACGACCTCGGCTAGGGTGGGAGGGAGAATCTGTCCAAGGAGCTGCCCTTTAAGAGTGGCCTTTGTTTTTGCCTCGATCCTCTTTTGGAAGAGAAAATAAAAGCCAAAGCCCGGTGTGATATCCAGAGGCTGAAATCCGACGGTTCGCCCTCGGTGATCGCAGGCTGTGGGTCTCCGCTCCTACGTGGAATCTCTGCTGTAAACAAGAGTCGGCTTCTCTCACACTGAAACACATAGTGTTACGGATAAGGTGGCCGAGGGAGCCGGAAAACCCGGACCGGATCACGACGAAGGGATCAGCGAAACCTCACGACACGCCAAATAACACGCACGTTAGAACGAGCGGTGTGCACTGGTGCGTCCTCTGTTTGGATCAGCCCAGGAACGGTCCGTGGGTGTTCAGGACTTTGAATCTGGTTCTAATATTTACACCCGTGGACCCATGGAATGGACCGGATTTATGACAGGGATGTTCCCCTTTGCCATAAGCAGAACAAAACAGTTGCAGTTATTATAGTGTTGGGAGGGTTACTGTGGAAATGTACTCAGTACATCCCCAAAAAAGTAATCCATTACTTTACTCAATCTGAGAATTGGATTACTTTCATGTGTTCTTTTATTTTTCTTTAATTTTAATTTATTTAGATTTTCATTCATGTATAATTTTAATACCATATGAATGTAACAAATCACACTATCCTTACTACATTGTAAGCAGAATTATTCTTGTGTGTTCTGTTTTAGAGCTGGATGAATGTTTTAGGGGATGACACAGTGGTATAGTGGTTAGCACTCGTTCCTCACAGCAAGAAGGTCCTGGGTTCAATTCCAACACCTAGTCGGGTGGCACCTTTCTGTGTTTGCTTGGGTTTTCTCCAGGTACTCTGGTTTCGTCCCACCGTTCAAAAACATGCATTAATAGGTTGATTAATTAATCTAAATTACCTATAGTTTGTCTCTATATGTCGGCCCTGCAACGAACTGGCAAAATGTCCAGGGTATAGCCCACCTTCGCCCTTAAGTAGCTGGGATAGGCTCCAAGCGACCCCCGTGACCTTTGTGAGGATAAAGCGGGTTCAGAAAATGAATGAATGAATGTATTAGGCCTAAACTTCATAAGCAGCATATGAACATGTGCTGCCTGTACTACAGCTGCCTGTATTACAGCTGCACAATATATTGTTTGAGCATCGTCATCGCAATATATGTGTGCACAATTGTCACATGACAGGTCCTGTGATGTAGGAGGCAAATTATCTCAACTTGTTCTCATCTAATTTTAAGGCTACCTGACACACACTGTACGTAGCAATCTGCCAATCACAATCATTCTTAATTAGTGTGCTGAAGCAGACCATACCCCTGCACATGGAGTGAGTCACTGGTAACAACATTGAAATTATATGAGCAACAAACAAGAGAAAATCACCAAAAACAAAGACTTAGTGTAAAAAACAAAAGCAATGTGAGTTATCTGGAATTATTTAAGCTTCAGACGGATGATACTGAAACACGTGTTCTGTGTTGGCAGTGCCTTGCAATTGTTGCCACAACAAGAGGTAACACAGCTAATGTTTTTTTTAACCATTTACATCAGCACCACACAGCTATTATATCCTCCTGAGTATTTTTTCATATCATAATATATACTGCAGGATTTTTAAAAAAAATTGTAACGTCAATTTTTTTTTCAATAACATGCAACCCTATGTACTGGTACAACTCAAAGCAAGTTATTGGTGTTTTGTGTGGTTATAGAAAATGAGGCCAAACCCCAATACAAATATTAGACCAGAATATCCCTAACCTCACTCATTCCTACAACTTGCACTCAACAGTACTCATCAGAATATTTGCATCACATATTGTATCAAAAGATTATGGGAAATGTGTGGGAAACTGGATTTGTGAAGTGATAGAGAATAATGGAAAAAAATACACTGATTTTTAAAAATGTAACTGTACTCTGATTACCATGTATTAAAGTTGTAAATGTAACAGTTACTCATATTTTGTATTCTAAATACATAATCCCATTACAAGGATTTTGTTACTCCCCAACTCAAATGTTATTAGACCACATATGTCTCCGTCTTATTTCAAAAACAAACTGGCTGGTTCAAATTAGTTCATTACTTGCATTAATTAACCCATAAAGACCCAGAGCTACTTCTGTGTCAATTCCCAAATTATTTTTTCTCTCTAAAGTAATTTATCACAATTTATAATGATATTTTCCTCTTTATTTTGTGTTTTGTCAGTGAACTTCAAGTATGTACTGGCACTTACATTTAATTCACTGGTCACGTAAAAGCACAGATTAAAGTTGAGGGTTCAATCAAAACAGAGAAAATTGAAGTAAAAATTGGCGTTTTCAGCAAAATATATAATTAACTGAACATTTACCAAGAGTCTTCATCCACTGTCATTGATCCAACTCCATGGGTTTTACTGGTGAATCATTGTTGTAGAAGATGATAGTGTTTCCACGTTTACTACAAAGCCCTATATAACATCCATTAACATCCAAATAGATCATATCTGATGACTATGAAAAGACGTATTTTACCCACATTATTTCACTATATTTATAGGATTAGTGGTTCATAAGTTATTTAACATTTATGATCAGTAGATGCTTTTGGTTGCCAGTAGCTGTTTGGGTCTTTATGGGTTAAAGCAGGGATACCAGACTCATTTTACTTCAGGGGCCCATAAAACAAGAGCATAATAACCTGTAAATAATCACAACTCTAAAGTTGTCTGTTTGTTTTAATGCAAAAAAAAAAAAAAAAAAAAACCCAACTAAAAATTACATTATGAAAATACTTTTACAAACTATCATTCCACAAAAAATGTGAATCACCTGAGCAACCATGAACAACCTGAAAACTCCAAAGAGAAATAAGTGAAATTTTTCAAACTATATTATGCCTCAGCTTATCATTTACACATGTGCATTATAATTTACAGACTACTGTGGATCTCCAAATACACAAAACATTTAGAAACAGGTGTCTGAGTTGAAAAAATCAAATCCAAACATCTTGTCAAGACTCAGTCTTCTGAGTCATTTTTATACTTTACAAAGTAATCCTGTGAGCCAGGCTGCACCCTTTAGCAGGCCGGCTTTGGACCACAGGCCGAATGTTTGGCACCCCTGTCCTAAAATATGTGTGTCTTACGGTTTCTTATCAACTGGGAAATGTCAGCCACTACTGTTGGAGCTTAAGAGTGTCAAAGACCCCAGATGACCCAGATTAACTGTCCTTTAAGCTGTCCAAGTCTTTATTATGACCCATGGATTTACCTAATCACAGGGGGGGTCATCAGTGCTAGTTGGGTGTTGTTGTCAAGACACAGCAATTCTATAAGTGTTTGTATGAATGAATGATTTACTTAAATGTTTGTCTCTGAGCTTCCACTTCTACATCCAAATACTGTCTGCACATTACTTAGCAGATTCCCTTCAAGGTAAAATTTGTAAATCTAGTATATGAATATACATGGAATCTATGTGTAAAAGTTTTTGTCATATGTCTTAACTGACCAGCACATCATTTCTTCTCTAATCTGTTTTATTAATACTTAACAAATTTCCTGTAGATTTGCAGTAAGTACTAGGCAAAAAAAGTTGTCAATAAATGCTGTAAAATGGTTTGCTAATTACTGTAAAAATAATTGCAGTATATTATTGGATACTTTTTTTTTTCAGATTTTTGCTGTTTTCAATTCAATTCAATTCAATTCAATTCAATTCAATTCAATTCAATTCAATTCAATTCAATTCAATTCAATTCAATT
>JAPTGZ010000023.1:14788409-14799572 GCA_029814645.1 Fowleria isostigma | reverse complement strand
TAGGTCTATCATCCAGCTCTGCAGAAGACTGATAATGACCTTCAGGTGTATTGGAAAAGGGAAACATCTAAAACATGCAGGATTGTGGCTCTCCAGGACCAGGGTTGGCCACCCCTGACTTAGAGAATAGGTTTAAAAAGGCACACAAGTTATATAACATGAGTTAGCCTGGAATAGGAATAGGAATCACACAAATGTCAGATATGAGCGGCCTAAGTGACCTGGGTTTGACAGCTACATACACTACTCACAGCAAGTTAGGATATTTGGCTTTTGGGTGAAATTAATGGAAAATGCAAAAAGTTCATGCTACAGTTGTACTATATCATGAAAGTAGAGCATTTAAGTAGAAGTATGCAATGGTGATATCCTCATTTCAAACGATTTATTGAAACAAAAGCTAACAACAGTGGTGGGTGTATAATACAATAAAAAAATGTCAGTCTCAGTCAACCATATCAGTAATGTCAATGTGTCAATCTCATGATGTTTAAATGTGAACAACATAATGATTAAATACCAATTCTAACTGAACCAGGACATTCATGGATCAAACACTTGCTGTGAATTTTGCTGCTAAGCTCTTTGTTAGCGTGCAGAAAGTCCTGAAACATTGAACTGTTGGGACATGTGCATTCAAAAGTTTACAGAAGGTCCCATTTAGTTCAGCTTTAAAGGTTATAATTCATTTTAGGTTCGTCCTGAAATTTCACTTGAAAGCCCATTATCCCTAACTTTTTGTGAGTAGTGTAATTGACATATAATTTTGCCACTACATAGTTCAAGAATGATTAAACATTTTAGGTCAGTAGTTGTTTTGGTTGCTGGCTGTTGTTTTAACTTCATGAGGGATAAGGAAACTTTTTGTATAAATCTTTGGGCACAAATTAATGTTCCAAAGACACACAAATGATGTACTGTATGTGTGTCCTTTTTTGTAGATGTACTTGTTGAGTTAATTTGGTGAGCTAGTGCTTGCTGCTGCTTGCTGCTGCTGATGGTGGGCGGTTGACTAATAGGAGCCCCTCCCCTGCAGGGTCAGAGGTGCACAGTATCCAGTGGTTGCAGTCCTGTTCAGCTTTGTGGGAGTCCAAAAAGGTGCGAGCTGTCACCTCATACTCTTTGCCAAATGTGGTCCTGCAAGGATACAACAGAATGTCAGTGGACATGCAGTTGTAATATTGCTGCACTCGACGTTTTTTTTTTTTACAACAGTGGCACGACTTAACTGTGTCAAGACAAGTAAATGTGCATGTACGAGTATAACTGGATTTGCATATACAGCTGATGTATAAATTGCTTGGGCATTTTGTTGCTATAAATTACCTTTGCCTAAATGTGAAAATAAATGCCTAATCTGGGTGTTTGGATTTTATTGCTGTAAAATGGCAAATTTAATTATTTTTGTTCCTTTGGATAATTTTTATTTCAGTCAGCAGAGACATCAGTGAGCAGTCCGGCAACACAAATCAAAAGACGAGTTATTTTCCTTTTTTTTTAAACACTTAAAATCATGAATGATTAATACCAAGCAGCTTGATGACCAAGAACAGCAAGAGATTGGTTTGTCTTGCAGTGCACAACCACCACCTTCACATTTGCCTGTAAGACAAAAACATACAAACATACTTTGCTTGCATAATCAAGACAAACTGCTGATCTTGCAACAGCTAGAATAAGTCAAGAGTATAGACTTACGGCAACAGGTTGACCCTCATGTTCAAGCCTCTCTTGGGGGTCAAAGTGCACTATTTTCCACCATGACAAAAAGGAAACTTCTTCTTCCAAGTTAACCTCTTGGAAGCGAGACGTCTGTGCACATTTTAGGTGAAGTCACAACATGAGATTGGTAATAGTAGAATAATCTACTAAAATACCATATAAAAACTATATATCTTATATTACAATACATATTTCTATGCATTTAGGCTTTCATATTGTCAACTCTTCCCCCAGAGACAGCTTTTGACAACCCCCCCACACCCTTAATAGTTTTGACACCCGTTATATCACTAAAGATGTGATTTGACGACCATAAGAACAGGTTCTGTTTTATCAAATATAACAGATAGGTGGAGGTGACCACAATAAGATTAAATAATACATTTCCTTAATTTTTTCTTTATTTCTATGTTTTTTAAATAATGCATTTATTTTTATTGCTTTTATTTTTAATTTTATAGAGGGTTTTTTTTGTTTGTTTGTTTTTTGTTTTATTTATTAAAGAAAAAATAAATTCTGATAGTAATAAACTTTCACACATTTTTCCCGGAGGTTGCCAAAGTAGTAGCAATTGTAGCCACTGGAAAACCAAACAAAACACTGGAAAAACAAAATGTTCCATGGGTAGCCCTAGTAACATATATATATATGGGTTGGTCCTAGTAGGTGTCCAAGGAGGAAAGAGTTCATGCACTTTATTAACAGTATGCAGTATGTGATATTTGTATTTCTTCTTGATGTCATGAAGTGATCTGTATTTAAGTTTGCATTACCTTCTGAAAGCTGTGCATGTCACTTGTTAAGTAAAGCTGAAGAGGAAAAAACAAATACCACACAATTAGGTTTCAAACTAACAACTTCATGTACAGTATATGTGTCCTCAAGTGTTCAGCCGTGAATGCACAAAAATCACTATGTTGCATAATCTTGGTCATTTTAAGCAACAGAAAACACTTAAACTACAGGTTCTACAGTCACAGAAAAAATTAATAGACCATTAATAGTCATCAAAAACAATAGTTATGCAAACAAGTACTAACTCCTGTGTGTATCATGTGACTAAAACAGACAAAGAAAAAAACATGGAATGTCTAAAAGCGTTGTTTTTGTCAGTACAATGCTATAACTATTGATGCCAGAACTTATGTGATTTTGGTTATTATCAAAAAAAACATGGACAATGGATAGATATCAGCTCTTAAATTTAAGTCTTATGAGCTATTTTTGTTGTTATCATTATATTTGTCCAAATAAATGTACCTTTAGTTGCAGCAGGCATTAAAAATGAACACGAAATTGAACAAAACGTAGGGTGGTCTAATAATTTTTCCTGTGATTGTATAACTGTATGTATTAGGTTACATACTCCTCTGGCAAAACCGCTTGTTGTTTTCAAGGTGAAGTTCTGCTCATAACGCAGACTTGATCCTTCAGGGCTGCCATCTACACTGCAGTCACAGAGGCAGAGTTACACCTTCACATTTGCATGTACTGCCAGATATGTTTTTCAGTAGATGTCATACTTCTGAGTCTTTATGTTTACCTGGTTATGATGAAGGCAGTGCGTGTGCAGGGTTGAATACTACGTGTTGCACTGATCCTACAAGGGGCTGTAATGCCAGGTGTAGGGACTTTAATCAGACCACTAATGTCTGCGTTAATACTGATTGCACTACACTCTCTGTTCTCCCCTCCTGCGTTCACCAAAACCACAGCATCTCCAAAGTGCAGTCCACCGTCCGTTGTCACCGAGACCTTCATCTGCAGACACAAACACAACCATTATTACCACCCACATCCCTTTTATCACATTATTGTCTTATTTCTTAGCTTGATTTAAAAAATATATATTTTACCGGTTTCAAAAGATTCTCTTTGAGGAAGTCTACTTTCTGGGCTGGAAGTTCACCTTTCTCTTTTTTCTCCAAATATTCTTTCATTTTATCCTGTGGGGAAAAAGATAACGTATGTTCTTTTTTTTTTTTAATGCCATATGTTACGGTCATAAACTTGTGATCAGAAATGTCATCTGGATGGATTATAGTTAAGTTGTAACCAGCAGTTTGTCCAAAACTCCATTTTCTGTCCAGCAGTGGACTGACGTAGGTACATGTACTGAATATTTGAGGTACTTATCCTTAAATATTTAAATTTTATGAAACACATGACTACATAAAAAAAAATACAAACTCCTTGTACTCCACTACACTTATCTCTCAGCTTTCATGACAAGTAAAACACCTACAGAATAAAAGAAGTGAAACCTCAGCAAGTTTGAGTCATAAAGCAAAAATAAGTCAAAAATGCTAGTCAGCCATAGTTTAAGATACAGTCTTCGATCAAAATGTAAAATTCTGTGAATTGATGAGAAAATGGGTTTTACTCAAAAGAAATGTTTCTCTCAAAGCTACAAGATCTACTTCAAAATATTGTCTACACATTGCGATAATTCACTTCACAGGTTGTTTCTAATGCAAAATGTATAAATCTATTGTATAAATGCATATAAATCAATACACTGTGGCGATCCCAAAAGGGAGCAATCGAAATGGAAAACAACATGTATATGTGTCTGTAAACACTTGATCATTTTTGTTAAAAACATCAGCTAACCAGCACTTTTATTTCCTTTCAATCATCTTATCAAAGTCAGCTTTATAGTCAGGTTTTTCCATATGTATATTACATACAAAAAAAAATTAAACTACAAGACTCAAGGCCCCATGGTGCAAAAAAACAAAAAAGAATACAGTATACAAATATATCAGAAGAAAATCTGCATAAAAAGACTATAACTATATAACAGCAACCTATAAATACTAAACATTAAACTATAAACAATGTAACTGTACATAGAATATAACAATAAGCAGCAGAGGGGTTGGAGAGGTAATAAATATAAAAGTGCAACAATGAAGTTAAACAGATGAAGTAGTGATAACAGAAGTTACTGGTTTTAAAGTGACATAAATAAAGTGGCTGGAGCAGTCCCTGAGGTTGTTCTTGTTGTTGGAGCAGTACAGTGTAAATGAAACTTATTAAAACTTATTAAAGTATGTAAGATTTAACATGTTTAATCTCTGAGGCACATAATTTAAAAATAATAATAATAATTTGAAAAAATAAAAATATAATTGACCAGTGTTACACTTCCATCTCTCCACTTTTGGTCACTGAAAACAACATCTCTCTTGATAGACTGATGTTGAAACTTGTCATCAAATGAAGGATGAATGTATCTTTAAAATCCCTCTGGATTGGCTGTAGATAACTGGTTCTCAACAGACAGTAATGCTGTCTAATAACATGCAATGATCTTATTAGATGTATTTCTTAAATGAGTCCCACATTTATCTACAGCAGTATAGTAAAATATGTACGTTAGAGCCTGGCCAAGTGAGTAATGGAGTGAGAAAGCACTGTGCAACAATGCTACTCATTTCATATTTGTTTTGAAAAAAATAATTTAGCAGTAACCATAATTGCTGAAACTGTAGGTTTAATATGGCATTAAGGAATAAAAATTTATCAGCATTGCCAAAGTAACGGTGTGAGGAAATACAGCAATTATTCAAGGTTTGGAAAAACATGCCAAAAAGTGCTGTTCTTCAAGGAAAGCGCAAATATTTAGCAATCCACATTATACATTATATCCAAAAATGAAACTGATACCATTTAATTTTAGTTTTAAAAGATATTAATTCATGGCAACAAAGAGAATATAAAAAAAAAAAAAAATAATAATAACGGGGTGTTTGTTCATTGTGATGCACCATAACAATAACCAATGATTTGATTAAGATACTGATCAAATTATCAGTCTTTGGCCACATATGTGTCATTACTACATTTAATACACATGTTTCTGCTGTTTAAAAAAACCCAAACAAAAAAACATCCAAAATCATAACAGTATTTGATTATTATGAAATATAAGATTGGACACAGGCATGTTTTGAACATATTTATTTACACATTCTGAATATATGCTGTATACATTCATTTACAGCCATTACTGTTCTTAATTTACACTGTATTCTCATTTATTTTCTTATTTATCCAGTTGTAATTCAGCCACAAATTATATAAACACAGTTTTATAAACTAGATATATATATATATATATATATATTTCATGCTGAGAAATCAAAAGTATTGTTTAAGAGAAAAAAACATTGACCCTGATGTTTCCTTTCACTTGGCCAGGTCCATGAACAGTAATATGAATCCAAAAGCACCAAATGTCATAATAAAATGCTGACAAGCCTCATTTTGACTTCATTTACTTTTCATACTTCAAACACATTTTGTAGATGGTAACCTGCCTACTACGGACACTTAATGCATCCTTTTTTTTTTTTTTTAGGTCTATGCAGAAATTTCACTTGCAATGGAGTATTTTTGGTATTTTACACATAATTTCTAACTTTCTGTTTAAGCAAAAGATCTGAAATTCCTTAACACCACTGCCCCTAAGTAGCCAACACAAAACACATAAATATTAGATATAGCGAGACTATTTGCCTCTGTGCAAAGAAACCTAAACACGAAAAAAAGACAAATAGAGAAAGACGGCAGACATTCTAGAACGTGTGTCTACTACAGCAGCGTTCCAGAACAGTCCAATTTACTCTCCGTGAAGCTAACCGTTTATGTATATTTAAAGAACAAACCTCCTCTAAACGAAGGTCCTCAATCCAGTTTCCGATTCGTACATTTATGCGATACTGTCTCTCATGATGTGCCATGCTTGTTGTAGACCAAAACAACCTTTAATTTGTAGATTTAAGCTTATGTGTTGCTGTTTCTATGGAAACTGACGAAGCGGCATTTCAACTTCCGGTAGTACCCGGTAACTATCGCGAGAGGGCGTGATACGTCTGCGTCTCACCGAGAATCTCTACTACGACTCCTACTACTACTACAAATAATAATAATAATAATAATAATAATAATAATAATAATAATAATAATTATAATAATAAATTTACATTCCCAAGCTACCCTACTCAGAGGCCAAACAGGAAAGTCAAGGATTGATAAGCCTCTAACACACCTTCAGATAAATACACAGCCACAATGTCACATCATAAAAGCATAAAAAGATAACGTTTCCATATTAATTTAGTTTTATATTAACCCATAAAGACCCAGTGCTGCTTCAGGTTCCAAACACGTTTTTCCTCTATTTTTCACCTTTCTTCAGAGATTTATCACCATTTACTCTAATACTACGCTTTGTATTTTGCATATTTAAGTGAAAATCAGGTATTTTCCATATTAAATATAGTGATCATGTAGATGTTCATAAAATCTCAGTGTGAAGGTTAAGGTTATATAACAGAAACAGAGAAAACTGAAGAAAAAGATTTTTCCACAAAATCTCTCATTAACTGAACATAAAATCTGTGTCTCCATCCACTCTGCAACTCTGTGGGTTTTACTGGTGAGTACTACGGAGCTTCTGAATGTCCAAATGGGTCATATCTGATGACCATAAAAAGATGACAAATTGCATTTTACACCAATTATTTATGTGGATTGACAGGAATAATGGATCAACAGGTATTGAACATTTCATATCATTGAATGATTTTGGTTTCTGATGGATGTTTGGATCTGTAGCTATGGGTTAACACATGAAAACATGTTCTACAACATACAAAAAAAAAAAAAAAAAGAAATGTCATCATCATCAAAATACACAAATAATAAGAGCATTCTGTTTTTATTATCAGATTAGAATAAAATAACATGTTATTAAATGTTGCCACCTATATTTAGTGGGTCTCAAAAACTGTTACTTCATATAATACAGGTTTATCCTTCACAGTCCACTTATGAATAATCTCAGTCTTTCTCAGTATACTTAATTAAGTTTTAACCACTGTTATCCAGACTGAAAATGTCCATGTGCATGCTATTCTGTTCTTCTTTGCCTGTCTCTGTGTGTCAGTGGCCATTGGCCCGGCCTCTGGCTCCAGATCCATTCATATGGTTTAGTTTGTGGTTTGTTTCTTTTTGTGGATCACTGTCATCCTCCTCCTCTTCATCACTCCTGTCATCACCATCCAACTGCAGAAGGATTAGCCACAGAGGAGAGATTCACAGTGAAGGTGATGAAAGGAGCAACAGTAAAACAAACTGTAGTTAGTATTAAACTGTTCATAACTTCCTTCATATACACATACTCAAACACATGCAAATATAGATACACACACACATGTGCATAAGTATAGGCATACACATACACATACAAGTATATGTGCACATACACATGCAAATACTTGTACACATACACATACACGTACACATACCACATACCACATATACATATACACATATAGGCTACATCGGCAAACGCACCTTGCTGAAGATTAATTTTAAAAGCATTCGTGTTATGAGAAAAGCCCAATAGAGGTGGAGTATCAGGAGAACCAACAACATGATGTTGAAGAAATAGTACCCAAAGAATGGCGCAAATTTCTCCACTGGATACACCCACGTGCAGTGGATCAACCTGTTGATGATATGCAGTCATAATATTTCTACAAAGTAAACCAGAATCATTGACAGACATTATATTATAGCTTTCCACTTTGCACACTTACCAAAAAGGAAAAATGATAAGTCTTGTCACCAAGAACAGAAGCGTAAACACCACAAACATGGTATTAGAAGTGATGTGCCACTTGGCATAGTTGAATACTTTTGCACCCTGAGAGGCAAAAGGAGAGGAAAATTACAATCATTTTCTTGTTAGGTTACTTTGCCATCAATAATAAAACTGCAGTATTAGCACCAATGTTAACTATACACATTTACAGATAAAGAGTCTTTATTATCATATTTTAATGTTGACTATTGCAGTTATGCAGATGATACATAGATTTATCGAGCACTGTCCCCAGATGACTGCAGTCCAAAAGACTCATTATGTCACTGTGTAGAGCAAGCAAATAATTGGATGAACCAACATTTTCTTCAGGTAAATTAGGACAAAACTGAGGTAATTGTTTTCGGCAACAAAGAGAAGAAGATTGCTGTTAGTAATTACCTTAAATCACTGTCTCTAAAAACCAAGACCAAGTCAGAAATCTTGGTGTGCTGATAGACTCAGATCTGACCTTCAGCAGTCATACCAAATCAATCACTAAAACAGCCGTCTACCAGCTATGGAACATATCTAGAGTAAGAGGTTTCATGTCCCAATCAGATCAAGAATTAATAATTAATATTTAATAATAACTAATTCATGCGTTCATCTCCAGTAGACTGGACTACTGTAACGGTCTTCTGACTGGACCCCTCAAAAAGAGCATTAAACAGCTGCAGCTTGAGTTTTGACCAGAGCTAAGAGATCAGATCATATTACTCCAGTTCTAAAGTCTTTACACTGGCTCCCAGTCAGATACAGAATAGAGTTTAAAGTTCTGCTACTGGTCTACGAGTCACTGAATGGTTCAGGTCTAGAATACATGAATAGATGTTAATAGAATATAAACCCAGTAGAACTCTGAGGTCGACTGACTCAGGTAACGTAGTCCAGTCCAGAGTTCAAACTAAACATGATGAAGCAGCTTTTAACTGTTATGGACACACAACTGAAACAAACTACCAACTGAACTGAAATCAGCCTCAAATGTGAACGTTTTTTAATCCAGGTTAAAAACCTTGCTCTTTTCATGAGTAAACTTTTTTCCCCTCAATCCTGTTTCTTAAATGCACTTTTTAGATTTTAATGCCTTGTTTTACTTTATTTTAATTTAAATCTTAATTCAATGTATAATTTTAATATAATGAGTGTTTCTTTTATTCCGTAAATGTATTTTAAAATCTTGTTTTATCAATGTCTTTTTTCTTTTTTTGATTTTAATGTCATTTAAATGTCTTGCTCTTTTTTGTGATTTGTATGCCTTTGTAAAGCACTTTGAATTACCCTGTGTATGAATAGTACACATCATAGCTATACAAATAAACTTTCCTTGTCTATTATAGCTGCTTCATACAGACAATTGATGACAATATGGAGTATAAATTGGCAGATGAATAGTCATTGAGGTGCACTGTTTCAGGTAAATAGATCAGAGTTTTTTGACTGGAAGCAGATGTTATATGTAGTCATCAGTGCATGCATTTATGTAGCTCAGTCATATGTATTTGTTTATGAAATCTTATTATGTAGCCACCTCATTTTTAATTATATCTACATCCATGCTCAATTATATCAATACACATAAATAAATGAAGATGTAGATAAATAAAAACAATGCTTCTGCTTTGCTGAGCAAGTGATCTCTATTACTGTACATTTGAGGTTTAGTCCTGTGTACTGTGTATATGAGCTATATATAAGCTCCCACCAACAAAAATAAGCCAACTATTATAAATATGTATATTAGAGCCCGACTGATATGGGATTTTGGGGGCCAATACCAATACCGATATTGGGGGCTACAAAAAACCGATATCCGATTTATCGGTCAGCTCAGATATCAGCCAATATATCGGTTAATGTATGAAATGAGAACATTGATATCCACAAGATATAATAGTCATATATTAATTAATGGAGGATATACATGACGTCAAAACACTGTAATAAATGCCACCAGAAAATGCGGTGATGTAATCATATAATTCAATTATCAAACAAATAGCGCGCACATTACACGGGACTGGCATGACTTCATAACCCTGTTAAACCTTTCTTGTCGGTATCTCCTGAATGTGGTCGGTGAACTCAGGGGGAACTCGGCTTCCTTCAAGGCCAAAGACAGCTCTCCTCCAGGGTTTAACTTCCCAGGACTCCACGTTTGTTGAGAGGATGGACATTAGTATCAGGCCAGGGGTGGTTCCTTTCAGCAGACTTATACTTTACTCCACTCCGGTCACCGGTTTCATTCATTCACACACACAGACCCTCACCGCCAGCACTCACGATCACATGCGCATCAGATGCATGCACACACTCACTGAACCGACATCACAGACACATCTCATGACACCCGTTTTTTCTGCAGAGTTTAAAAGATTGGGCAGGTGCTACCGTTTAGGGTTAGAGGATGACCGGATAATGACACTGCGCCGACACAAAAACCCGCATTAAACACAAAATGACCCAAAATAAGAGTCCATCAGAACAGAGGAGACAGACTACGCATGCACGTCACCATCACTGCTATTTCTGTCTCTGAGTGGATGTGTGTTTGTTCACTGTCACACTAAAATAAAACACTACATTTGAGGAGGGGGATCTGAAATAAAACAACTTCTGGTCAAGACACGTCTTTGTTCCTCTTTCTCTGCTCTGTGTGTCTGTATCTGTGTGTGAGGGGGAGGGGGAGAGGCCAGGCCCTCAATGTGCAAAGGCACACACACACACACACACACACACACACACACACACACACACACACACACACACACACACACACACAC
>JAPTGZ010000023.1:14756463-14774711 GCA_029814645.1 Fowleria isostigma | reverse complement strand
TTGATAATAACCAAAATCACATCAGTTCTTACATCAATATCTATGGTATTGTACATCAGTATCTATGGTATTATACTGACAAAAACAGTACTTTTGGGCATTCCATGTTTTCTTTTCTGTCTGTTTTAGTCACATGATACACACAGGAGTTAGTGACTTGATTGCATAACCATTGTTTTTATGACTTTTGATGGTCTAATTATTTTTTCTGCGACTGCACAAAAGGAAAATTCTCCACAGTTTTGAAATAAAACCAATACGTACGGTATGAGAACCTCAAACACATTGTTTTGGATGAGCTGTTTTCCAAGCATGATCATACTAAGTTGGATGCACAGTTCAATGAGACATCCTGGGGGTGCACACTGTGAAAGTCAAAACACACTGCTAAGACACACATTATATTTAACACGTTGAGGGACGGAACATCTCTCCAGTCCATACAAAATCAAAAAGTGGTACATATTAGTGATGGTAACAATACCTCAAAGAATTTGACCACTGACAACAGAGGAGGTGAGTAGTTTTTAAGTATTTAACTGGAGAAATGCTCTTGTAAGCTCAAAACATGTTCACATTACCCCATTTTGGTTCGTGTATTGCTAAAAAGCAAAAGAAACTACTCTAACATACTATATTTAGGCAGTTCGGGGAAAATATATTGAATGGTTTTCAAGTTAGACTCTAAATCAAAATGATGATAAATGGACAGACGAACAGAAATGCTGATTACTATACCCCCTCCTACATTATAATAAAGTGTAAAACCTAACTCACCTCCTCCATGCGATAATCCCCAAAAACGTAAACGTAATCACCAGGCCGTCCAGCAAATCTGTTAAAAACAAGTCAAATGAAAATAAATAAAGACAATGCTCAGTATTCAGAAAAATAAAAAATGAGATCACAAATTAAAACATAATGCATTACACTATACTAACCTGCCCTTGAAGAAGGCCACATAGAAAATAGGTGCAAAGGCGTTCATGGATTTGAGAAAGAAAGACTTAAAGATCAACCGCTCTTCAAACTCCTCTTTTGTCTTTGGGAGTTCTGGAGAAAATGACACAGGCAGTTGTCAATGAACTTTGAGAAAAACAGTAGACCTTTATGATATGAAAAAATGGGTAATGACCTCCAGAAAAAAACATCCCTGATGGTAAATAAGTGCTCAATATTCTGCTAAAGTGACAAAGCAGGAGATCGTGTAAAATCATGTAAAAAAGTGAGATTTGTAGCAGTTGCAGTTTCAAAAACAAAATATTTAACATGACTCTTACTATACAGAACAAAAATATAATAGATTTAAAGGCTTAGAGACATTATAAAAAAACACTTTTCCTATTTGACTTAGAGAAATGGTGGACTGTTTGAGATTGAATCAGACCATGTCCTGTCATTCAGAAGACCAATCCCACAAATCCATCCATGCAAATAGTTAATGCACATTTTGCAACTGCCATTATATGAGCCTGAACACTCCCTCCTGCTGTATAGTTTAACTGAACAGGTGCTGTATACAGGACACACAAAGCCTGGCTTTTTGTGGTATTTTGATTTTAGTTGCTATTAGCCTATCTTGCTCTTCTTTGTTACCTTAATTTATGGCAAAACTACATTCATGTTGAAAAAAAAAAACAGTACAAGGTGTCCTGAAAAAAATGGAACACTGTGTTTTGATATTTTTTTCAGGAACACTACAGAGTGAGTTATAGCAAGTTGTATTTCAAAGATAGTATGTGTCTCAGGTATGTCCTGTACATCTAAGGATATCAAAATAAGAACCCCTGCCATTTTGTAATATTGCACAGTTAGTGGTGCTGCAATTACTATTTCCCATTTCCTGCACATGGTACCAAAGCGCAGGACAGACTCAAAAATACATTTGTTCCTGTATCTACTGGCTTCATCAACAGCCTGTTATAACTGGCCTCCATGCAATCTTGTGCACATTTTGTAATTTTGTAATTGTATGATTGTATGAATTGCTGTATGTTTTTTTTTTCTCTGCTGGCTATACTACAAATTGCCCCTTACTGGAATAATAAAGTTTTCTGAATCTGAATCTGAATCCGAATGTAATGAAGCCCATGTCAAACTGAAATTTTAAAAATGTGGGAAAAAAGAGCAACAGACACTAATTATCAGACATATAAAGACGACTGTGTAATTGGAACATTCCTATTTTATTGAGGATCTAAAACCTGATTCAGTACCCCATTTCAATCCTGTGTGTTTTGGTCAACCTGCCAGGCACAGTTTGCTTTATTGGTCCTTTTCCAGCAACCTGTTCAGCAGAGCCAAAGGCCCCTCCCTGCACTAATTCATTAAATCCAGTGCTGAGCAATGTCTCTGTGAGCTGTGAATTTGCACATTTTACTTAAGAGTCAAATGAAGTCTGATGAAGTTCTTTTGATACTTGGGAAAAACTGGAGTGTTCCATTGTTTTTGAAATGCTCTGTATATTGGATGTGGATGTAGACTGAGACATGGAACAGGCAGTTTATAGTAGAGTACAATACCTAGCTCAGTCAACCACACAGCGATTGCTCCATAGACTTCCTCCAAGACCAGGACAACCAGCATGTTGAGGACGATGCCAGTGGTGGTGACTGTCATCCTCACACTGGCCTTGGCTTCAGGATCAGGGTTCATGGACCAAACACTAAGCATGCAGATACGATAAACTGCTACTCCAAACACTGCAGAGAATGTCACAAAGACCTGAAAACATTCACATGAAAAAAAACATTAACAGGTTAGATAACAACTAGACATTTGTCATAGTTTTGGACTATACTGTATGTCTTTTTAATTGTTTGGTGTATGACATATTTTGACACCTTCTATCGTGACATTCTCTTAGTTTACCTTTGCAGGAAAAAAATATTAGAGCACCCTAGGTTTTCTTAAATTTCTTGTTCATTTTAATGCCTGGTACAACTAAAGGTACATTTGTTTTGACACAGATTAATAACAATAAAACAGCTCATAAGAGTTTAATTTAAGTTCTGATAGCTAGACATTTTCCATGGTTTTCTTGATAATAACCAAAATCACATAAGTTCCTACATCAATATCTATGGTATTGTACTGACAAAAACAGTGCTTGTAGATATTCCATGTTTTGTTTTCTGTATTTTAGTCACATGATACACACAGGAGTTAATACTTGATTGCATAACTATTGTTTTTGATGACTTTTGATGGTCTAATATTTTTTTCCACAACTGGATATTTTAGTTTCTGAATAAGTATAGTTATTACATTTAGACAAAATTTCAAAACTTGACTGTGTTACTTAACACAATGTGGATAAAAATGGAATTACTGGATGATATTAGGGATGAAAAAATTATGTAGCTGTAAGGATAATCATGAAAAGTGGGAAGTATTTATGTTAATTTGGCTGAATGCTTGATACGCTGATAGTAAATGACAATAAGCATGTAGTAAAGGTATTATAAGATTAACAGGACAATCTACAAGGAGACAGACAAGAGGGATTGAAGTGTGAATATGAATTAAACACATAATTAATATCATACCAGAAATAGTAAAGTGGACACATTGATGAGGTAACCTGACAGGTGATCCTCAATGTCCAGGGACTCTGGCTCTTGCTGTAAAACATCATAATAATTAGACACACCTTAGGACAATCACATTGTAGTATGAATGAACTATATTTAATGCACATGTCATGCACAGCACACACTGATTACATTATGTTTTCTCTTTGGCAGATGCATGTTTACCAACTGAAAGGACAGAAATCCCCTCCCCTTCTTCTTCTATCTCCTCCCATTTCTCGCTCCATCTGTAATCTGGGCTAATCTCAGGCAGGTAAGCAGCTTTGGACTCAACCACCCATTGCAGGTGAGGGGGGTTTCCTGTTTATGCACTGATATACAATCTCATACAGGCATAATAAGTCTATAAACGTTTTATAGTCCGCAGTAACTGTTTGCATGACAATACTGCATTATCATTACAACAGTTTATCATTACTAGCATCTTAGTATTCCAAATGAAGCTAAATTAAAGCACCTCAGAGTAGCAGCCCTGCCCTCTCCCCTCAGAAATGTCCATGTATTGCCCTCTGATAGAGCAGTGTAGTGATACCTGGGAGCTCAGCATCTGGTCTGTTTCTCCATCTACACCATCCTCATTTTTAGTCTGCAACACAATCAAATCCTCAAGTGAGCAAAACTTTATTATGCAAATTGTGCTAAAAATCCTTGAACTCTGAAGACATACTAGGATACATTACCTTCTTCTTGGTCTTAGCTTTAATTTTATCCTTCTTTTCCTGCAGAGCAGCTTCATATTCAGGCCTCAGATCCTCCTGTAAAGTATAGTCAGATGTTAAAAACCCACAGGTCTGCATATATTCAACAAAACAAACAAAATAAGGCATTGTTATACAACACGACTGTCTCAGCTGTTCATCACTACAATATACATGTATGCATTGTTTTGTTCTGAATTTTATTCCTGTATATTTATGTTACTTTGTGTTACAGAGGACAATATTGACTTAAAACTTGGTTAAACAGTGATCTGTTGTTCCTTATGTTTATGTGACCAGTTTATTTTATACAGACTGAGTTAAAGCATTCTTTTCATTGTGTTGGTCAGGTTTTGTTTTTTGTAACTGTCATTTGTTCTTGAAAATATGCAAAATCTAATGGTGTGTACATATGTTTAATGTTGACATGAGGGTACCCTGGTATATGAAAGTGCCTTTGTTCATGTATACACATCAATAAAAAATATGAAACTGAAATAGTGAGCTAATGTACTGGTAGTAATGTACATCTCAAAAACAATGGAGGATACCTTAGATAGCAAATAAGATGCTGCTTGAGTTGCATACCAAGACTACAAATAATTACTTTATTCCATTTTTGTATAATTGAATTATCATAAAAATATAATTTTTAAGATTATTCCAATGTGTTTCAATAGTAGTAAATGACTACATTAGACTCCCACAAGGGGGAATGGGGAGAAACCTCCATTAACCATAGGGACCTTAATATACAGTATATGTTATATGATGTTTTACAGTAAAAGAATTAAGTAAAAAAATGCAAATATGTTAAAGGTTCTTTATATGAGTTTTGGAGTTTGTAGATTTGTACATAAAATTAAAAAAAAAATGTAAAGTTTTTCCCACCTGGACTCGCTCCTTCAGGCAGCAGAGATGAAAATATAAAATAATAGACAAACACAGAGAAAGAGAAAGCGTTTGTTAGACTGGGAGTGCTTATGGTGCGGCCCTGCCACATCATGAGGTCCAACTAGTCTACTGCGTTAAGAACAGGCAGATCCTATTACAAAACCGTGTTAGTATATGTATATACTCGCGGCCACGTGTATGTGTGTGTATGTCTATGTTAAGGGGTGGGCACTATTCTGAGAGAAACGATAATCTGCTATGCAAACCACAACTATTCTCTGTCGTCATGGCTGACCTAAGGCTAAAAGGTTAACAACATAACCCTGGATGACTTAGCGCATTCACAAGCTCATGAAAAAAAAAAGTCAGAGACAAACACTACCTCCTCATCCTCCAAGCTTGTCAGATCCCAGGCATGTTTCAGACACATCTGTCGCCTTTTCCAGTGCTCGAGAAAACAGGCAGCTACCAAAACATATGGGAAAAAAATGTGACACTTAAAAAATACAGTGTTCTTGCAACAACTGTACTGTACAATAATAATAAAAAGCAGTTGTTAAGTTACCCACTATATACCCTTTGATAAAGCATTATAAAACCAGTTCATCTTCTGAATTACAATTTTTCAGCTCTAAGTTTATCAGGAAACTGAATTAAAATGTGTAGTTACCCCATAGAGACATAAAAATAGCAAATAGGACAGTGGCTCCGTTGTCAAATAGATATGATGCACGAGCCAATGAGCAGACAGTGCTCAGCTGCCAATAATCACATACTCCATCACAGAGTGGACACATGGTGATGTTCAGGTTCTCATTACATGTTTCCTGACTGAAAAACAAAACACAAAAAGGAGATATAATATTTGAATGCATTTTTTAAAAAAATCTTAATAGAAGCATTTAAAACATGTATCTGCGTACCTGGGTACATTGGTATCCACAGTAAATATTCCATATAGGAAGACGATGATGCCCAGTACAGAGGGAGGGATGAGGAGCTGAGTGTAAACACCCAACCAAGCAAAATATAACCCAATCTGTTCTCCAAAGTATTTTCTGTCAAAACAGAAAGCAGAGCGATTAGCTGAGAGAGAGTGCAGATTTAGACATTTGTAAACGTAACTTTAGTTAAGAGTGGGGATTATCGTGACCTTCCCACCTACAGGTTCTAATGCTAAAACTTTTACTCATCCAAAACATGCTCCTAGTGTGTGTTCTTATCAATGACATTTCTAAATCTACATCTAAATCTAAATCTAAATTCAGCGCTAATGTTTTAATAGCTCTCTTTCTTTGACATCCATTATTAAATGACCTATTTTTCTGACAATTAGAAATGCAGAAGCCTGACTGATAAGAATGTGATCACACAGAAAGACATCATTGAAATTTGCAAAGCACAAATATGATTTTTACATTAACACTCTGAAACACTCTGAAATACTTTTTTCTACTGAGACCTAAAGGTACATTTATCAGAATAAGAGAATATATTCTGCAATATTTTGTTTACGTGTTATGAAGACCATTGCAGCCTTGAGCTGGAATTTCTTTGCACTAAATGCTCAGTACCTGATCAGGTCCACAGGCTGGTATTTATGCATCACTCCGTAGTTAGCCCATTCTTCATGGAGGATCTGAAGGACACCCAATCACAAGTTAGTGCAAGTTAATGATTGAATGCAAGAATGCAAAGGTATGTGAGTCCACATACACCTTTGTAAACATTTCTCTTTTAATGTGCCTAAGAACAACCTCTAGAACCTACACTCTATTCTCAAACCACGTTGTCTTAATGACTTCTTATTGCACTTTAAGACGTATTACTATTTAAGTCTGAAGGACTATGTAGTCACATTTTTTAAAAGATTTTATTCTTTTATGTAATGATTTTATGTATGCTATATTCTTTTCTGATTTTTTTTTTCATATTTGTAATATTTTTTAAATGAGGAACTTTGTTTCATATTTCTGTCTTGGTGTTTCTTTTATTCATGTTATTTACAGTTGTATATGAAATACAACATGTACATAAAACTGCCTTGACTTGCCTTTCAGACCAAACAATCAAAGTGTAACATTACAGCCATTATGTTAAATTAATCTGACACGATGCAGCTTAAATGTATGTAAGAGTAAATGTATCTCGAGCCACACAGGAACATCCTACTAAATTATTGGTATTAATTTAGAATTCTATTAGAAGATTTTTTTTACATATCTGACTGATATTCAGCCTGATTCTGATAAGAATTTGTAATAAACATTATGTGTATAGATTTAAAGGTGCAATTTCTTTGATGCTCAAATCAAGCTAATTTAAAGCGTTTCTACATGTAATGTTTGCTCTAATGATTGATATATGATTGATCTTGAGTCAAAGAGCAGCAAGGGTAATATGGTCCACATTGTCTTTACTGAAAAGTTCATCAGTCCAGTCAACTCACCTGTCTGTCATTTCGCTGGTCTTTTCTTCCTCTCCTTGTGAACGACCCCTGAAGAAAACAATTGCACTTTCTTTTTAACTGTATTAAACTGATTTGGTGTTTTGTAGTTACACACATTTGGTTGTTCTCCTCTCCTGTATGACAAAATCAAGTCCTCTGTCTAAAATAAATCTAGTTACGTAAATTTCTAATTTTTAAAAAATTAAACATGGAGTGAATAACATATGTATAGACATTGCTACAGTGAAGTTGTATTTCTGTTATACGTACATCATGTAGAGGGAAGGCAGAGATATATACACCCCGAGCCAGTAACGAGTTGATTCCTTAAGACACAAAGAGAGAGAGATGCATTTTAACCATAAAATCTTCTGATTGACAGTACATATACGGACATTATGAGTTAAAGAATAAAACAAAATATTGCCCTCACCAGTGGTTTGGCAAGTTTGCCTGCAGGTAATACGTGAAATGATCTCAGCAACCTATGAGCAAAAACAAATGCCAAGTCTGTAAAATATATGCATAGCATTTCTGAAGTATATCTCAAATTCAGAACATTGTTTGTGAACTCACTATTCTGCTGCGTGTTGCATTGTCAAATACAGTTTCTGTTGACTTGATGTCATACCTGCAGGAAATGAGAGAATAACCACAAACTGGCTGAGTTTACAACCCTAGCAGGGTATGTAATCACCAAAATTATGAATAAAAGTGTAGTATGAAAGCTCATTTCATTTCTGTTGTTAAATCAAATATATTTTGTCCAAGTATCTTTAAGGAAGTTACTGTTGTTGCTTATCACACGACTTGATATGTAGTATCATAAACATTGTAAATGACTGAAGTTCCGTTCAGGACGGCCAATGTATGATAAGATAAAACTGTGCAGCCTGTAAGTCAGGGGTGTCCAAATCCGGTCCTCGTGGGCCAGTATCCTGCATGTTTCAGGTATTTAACTCTTCCACACACCCAGAAGGCATTGCACTGTTATCAGGCGACTGCAGAGCTAGATGATGAGCTGATCATTAATTGAACCAGACGTGCTAGAAGAGGGAAATATCGAAAACATGCAGGATACCAGGCCTCCAGGACCAGATTTGGACTGTAGGTGGTTACACATTATGGTGTTATCTAAATTATTAACAAGACAACCGTGATTCTCCACGTGTGTTAATATCATTCCACTCTGTATGTTTTATATGTAAGTGACAGCACATATACTCACATATGGAGTTTGTCTCTGATAAAAGCGTGTTTGAGGGTTTTGAAATGGACATGTGTTTGTGAGTCTTTGTGAACATCCAAATCAGGAACATCTGGCTGAAACGGTGTGTTGACTTTGGTCACAATGGTGTCCCATATTCCAGCAACACCAGTCCGCTTTCTTAAATCACACTTCTGCTCAATGAAAACACATAAAAAACACCTTTTCATCAAGTCTTAATGTGTATGACATCACACAGATCTAATAAGATTATCTATATTGTGTGTAAATACAGTATATATGTTAACAGCGTGTAAAGCGGTTACACACTGACCTTTTTTACAGGAACCTTGATTTTCTGGAGCTCTGCTTCTCGACTGAGTATCGGCCATGGGATGTGAAGCCGAATAAAGCCCAAACCATTTGATCTCTGCACAGAAACATATAAGCTGATGATGATCAAATGCGAACATAAAGGAAAACCTTTTCACAGTTAAATGACATTTGGATAACAACTGTATCATTACAAGCCTATATGTATAGGTCAACTCCATGTGTTTCTTCTTTACGTGCTTGGCAGTTACATTTAATTGTTTCTGCTATTTGTGCTGAGGCAGTCAGAGCAACCTTACCTAAACCTAAGTATGTTGCTTCGTGTTATTAGAGGCTATTTGGGTCCACAAGGTAGCATGTAGGAAATCCTATTATTTCAAGCACAGAATTGTCCAGCACTGGACAGGGCAGACAAATCTAGAGCGGTTAGTCAGTGCGGCTACCAAAAAGCTGTCACAATGTAGCCATTTATGTCTTTTGTTAATGTGAAAAATGACAAACTATTACTGAGCATATGGACCACGGACTGCAACCTAGATTTTGCAGTTATTTAAATAGCCTTTGTGCTTGGTAGATGCAAATACACAAACTTGAACAACACCTGCTTCACTCTTAATATTATGATTTAACTGCAGTTACATAGAGGTGACTTTAAAATCTGTTAATGTCAACTTAGATGTGCAAGACTCTCCTCTACCTTGAAGCTACTGTACCCATAAAAATAAAGTTATGTGAACATTTAATTCAAAATGATGATTGTAGGAACCAAGGTACAAGAAGAATTGTTAGTGAGCAGTGCTCTATGGCTGTAACAAATTACAATCAATTTATTGAAAAACATGCAAGAGAGGTCCACATGCTTTTATGAAGGGCTATTTGTTAGATAAATGTGGATACATAAACTGATAAAATACAATCATGATAATGTCCTTGACCTATGTAATAAAAGATATGCACTAGTTATACGCCGTACACATTCATGTACTATCACACACACTTCTGAATAGTGGATTGCGCTCTAATAAGGCCCTATAATCTGGCCTTTAGCTTCACACTTACGCTCAGCGGTCTAATCCTCAGCCAAAACAGCAGCTGATAACATACAAGCATGCAAGCGACTCACACCAAAATACACACAAGCCTGCAGACCAAAATGTGTGTTTGCCCAACAGAGCCTTCATGTGAAAAAAAAGGACTTGTACATGACATATGAATCACATTTATTATTATTACCGTTATTCTTATGGCTCCAAGCTACTGATTTACTGGTAATACTTAACAAGTTCTCTCTTTGATTAGATGTAGGGCATGTCCTTGGGTTTTGAGAGACGGGTTAACTCTCATCCTCACCTATTTGGCTGCCCTCCAATCACAGGATTTGCTACATCACTTAAGGATGTGACTGACCTATAAATATCTCTCAATCAAATGAAGCACTGTAAACAGAAACTCACCTCTTTTTCTCGCTCCAACTGTAGTCCTGCTTCCACCAGTCCAGCTTCAAACTCATCTCTCATTAACACCTTTTCCTCCTCAGTCAGCTTCGACTCCTCTGGATCTCCTGCCCCAGGATCTGGTTCATTGTCCCATCTGCCCGGTAACGGTAGCGGTATACTCCCATTGGATGCAATGGACAGGCGGGACTTGGATGCCCGTCTTTTCTTATATTTGTAGCAAAGGATGTAGTCCACCTTTCTTTTACCATCAGAGAAATAAAGCCCAGGGCCGAGATCTATGCCAGACTCCTACAGAAAAACAGAAAAGCGCACAAGTAATTAACATAGTAAGTAAAGATGTAGGGTGAAAATCAGCTGGATTATGACTATCAGGCAAAGTTTAATTTATGGGGTCAGAATGAGGAGGTCGTACCGGTGGAGGAGGCTCGTCATTCTCCTGGGGGTTGATGGGTCCTCCATTGGCAGCATCAAGCCCAAGCCCAGACAGGGATCGGGCCAGTGAAACAAGTGTTGCAGAGTGAATGGACGCCGACTCACTCATTGCTGTGGTGACAGGCATACGTTCTTTTCCGTTTCATCCCTCTATACGTGCAAAAAAAGGAAACGATCATACTGTAGCCAAAAAAAATGAGAGGATTGCCAACCGACCAGCTGTGGACGCCACTGTACAAATACAGTTCATTCAAAGGAAGCTTGAGATGATGTATTCCAATGACAGTGAGCGAGTATTTATTTAGATTGTACAATATCAAGTCTGAGGCAAAGTTAAGCTGTCTTGTCTGTTTTTCTACCCAATTGAAGCTGTAGGCTCAGATTAAGCTTTCACTGCAATCCAAGCGGCAGAGCTTACAATCTGTTGAGGTACTTTGGTCACTGGGCTCTTTCCTCTAAAGCATGATGTTGCAAGAGACCACTGCATGAAAGTCTGACACTACAAGAAGCATAGAAAGTGTATTGTCACAGATTTACAACATGCAAGTTTAAAAGTGCACTAAATAATAGAGATAAACTTTAATGTTTGCACTTTGTTACTCAGTTATTCATAAATATCACAATACTGGTTTAAGTATGGGCAGATTATAGAAGTTAAACACAGCAGTCCTGATAGTTCTGTGCTGACTTACTGGACCTATGTGTGATTCTAAACTAATTTACAGATATACAATAATTAAGTTGGACTGAGTGCCATCAAGATTTCAGCATCATTTTGTGCTTGCTTGCATTTTGTTGTAGCTGCATGAGAGAACAGGGGAGACCTGAAGACATGAGAATACACCAGCATGGTGCAGTAACACAAAATGTATCATATGAAAAACATATATTATTTGTATGTTTGTGTTGCAAATCAAATTTTTATGACATTTGGGTGTCTTCCTTCCTGCAGGGAGAAGGTTTACATGAAGGCAACACAAACTAAAATGGAAGAGAATGAACATAACACAAAACAAGGAAACTGCAAATAGGAGTTGCACAACATTCCACATAAAATGAAAATATAGTAATATCTGATCAGTTATGGTATCCTTATCGTAATCGTTTTGTCGATACGTTTACAGAACAATAAATACATTGTGATATACACTGTTATTGGGATATAAAATTACATACCATGATAGAAGATGTTGGCTGTATTTCCCACCCCTATTAGTTAGCTCTATAGTGCAAACACACACAGAGAACTTGAACAGTCAATCCAGTTTACACATATGTCAAACAGCCCCTTTTAATCCTATTTTAACAACACCGAGACGAAAATGGAAGCTGCGTATGCTGCATAGAGTTCAAGAGGTCAAACAGACTTGTTGTTGAGCTCATAAGGTCACAAAGACATTCATAGGAATGGCTCAGTGTGTCCCTGAGAAACGGTAGTCAAGGCATCAACTTATATAAGAACAGTAGATAGTGTTAACCTGGTGGGATACTGAATTCAATTATTTACAATTGTTGGTATCATTATTTTATCTTCATTGAAATAAAGATTAAAATGAGCATCTTTGGTTCTGACACTGTTCTGTTTCTCTGTCTATAATCATCAGTCAGTGGATCTGAAAGATGTCACAAATATGAAACTATTTGATTTGTTACACTTTACAAGTAATGTATATGAACACTGAATGAGAAAATAATATTTATGTACAAATTTTTCACAATCCTTACAGTTCATTGTAAAAACTGTCAGTGTTGAAATATAACTGAAATCCACTTCATTAGTTTGATTTGATAACCAGCTTGATATAACATGATGTTCAATTGTGAATTTGAGACCAAGGTTAAACAACTGATAAAAACTATAATTTGTTTAATTCATATGGTGTTAGCAACCTGTGTGGTGCTTTAGTCACTTAGTTAGTTATTAATGTACATATGCATTTTGAAGGTATCATACACAGGCACGAGTTAAAAAAAATCCTTGATAGATCAATCTTTCCATGAATAGAGAATTTTATCTCATCCTTTACATGTAATTCTTATGACTAGTGCAATCAAACACAATGAAATGTGTGACAGAGACTCACAAGAGACAATTTGTCAATCATTAAAAAGAGTTCTGTGGAGTTTTCTTTCTTTCTTTCTTTCTTTCTTTCTTTCTTTCTTTCTTTCTTTCTTTCTTTCTTTCTTTCTTTCTTTCTTTCTTCTCTCTATATGTATTATATCCAAAGAACATCACAACAGCAGTACCCAGTAGTCTAAGCAACTTTTCTTCTTCAAGTCTCATAAAAACAAACTAGGAATACAATGTTGTCATTGTTTTTAATAGCTCTCTAAAAAAAACAAACAAACAACAACACAGGCCTAGATTTAGATTTTTTGAAACCTCAAGTTAATACAAGAGGATCTCACCAATTTAGCCTGAATTTATTTGCATTTTATAAAGTTAAGAGGCTAGATTTAGCTTGCCAGTTCTCTAAAATGCTTCCTTGCACAAAACATTTTCTCAGTAAGACTGTCAGTAAAGACAAAGAATGTTTCTATCTCTGACGTTGTCATTTTCTACTGCCAACGTCATCACAACTTGTCTTTTTTTTTTTTTTTTAATTAGATATTATTATTGATTTACAGACTCAAACACATCATTTTTAGTATGCAGATACCAGAGTTATTTGGATGCCTATATCTTTATATGCCTGTTCATGTGAGGTGCGTAAGTGCGTCCAAATGTGCGTCTCCGCGTGGGGCTTAAGGTGGTAAGCCCTGTGACAGCTCAACCGCATAAGCAGGAGGGTGAACTGCCCCCTTCCCCTTATTTACATCATTAGGACAGTGGATGTCAGGGGGCGATCTAATAATACAAGCATTCCTAGAATACAGCAGATTACGTATTTGTAGTTTCATAGATGCTAGTAGGCTATCTGTTTAATACTCTGAAAGGAAAACCCAGAATTTACAAATACTGGCTTACATTCATCAAACAACCACCTAGAATACTAAAGAATAGCCTTAACACAGCCAAATTTAACTGATGCATACTTCTGTCTAATTCTTTAAAGAACTTGCATAAGGCCTATAAATGCACACACGTTTACATTCGCAAACTCTTTATGTTATGTCTGTGCACGTTATTACTGTAAAATAAAGTTTCATGAAGGTAGACGGAAACATTACCTGCATTGATTAGCCTAAATTAAGCGAATTCATTTCCATTTTAACTAATTAATCCCTAGGCAGTTGGCAGGAGCTGCTTATTCATCCAATGCTGTATGAGTTTAATTAAACGCTCGTGCATGGGCGCAACAGTTGTGCGTATGTGCAGATGGCCGGGTGGAAAAAGTGCATCAGCAGCTTCTTTAGCAAGCGGAGTTGTTAGAAGAGAATTAAAAAATAAAAAAGCAGTGTTTCGGTTAAGTTATGTTTCCCGGTTTTTCTTTACAAACAGCAGCATATAAAACCCAGAGAACTGCAAAAACAGAAATAAATGCTCAAGTCGTTTTGACACTAGCATAATGGTGAAAAGTGACAGTTTTTCGTCAGTGAAATAAAAGTTGAACCTGGACCTACCAGTGTTCGTGGAGGATCGCCGGGTATTCTCTACGGAGATGGACGACAAGACGCGCGAGGAGCCCAGAGCGAGAGGCTGAGATGGTGGACAATCCGCGCGCGCTCCCGGAACCCCTGGATTAACGCGCGCGGACGGAGCGGCTAATTCCCTGACCCTTCCATTCGACAGGGATGGAAGGTGTGAGACAGTGTTACCGCAGCATGATGCAAGTGTGAGTGCCAGCAGGTAGTACTATGTTACAGGGTTGCCAAACTGGCAAATGACGCAACCATAATGTAAATAATTACATATAGAGGTCAAGTTGTGCTTTAATTACATTGTAACAAATTTTATCATGAAATAACTAGAGTATTTTACTGTTATTCTACAGCTTCCCTACTGCAATCTATAATTACGGCTTCTTGCTGTAAAAAGTATTACAGTATTGGGCTGTATATAATCGGTGTTGTGTTAGTTAATGAAAAAAGTAACTAGTTACACTTACTGGTTACTTCATTCAAAAAATAACTCGGTTACTTGGTTGATTACTTACACCAAAAAAGTAATGACCATGACCGCACATTCGTAAAATAACATCACACCCACAATGCATCACCGCTGTAATCAGGAAGAGGCGCACTGCTTCTTCGTCGTCTTTATTTTCAGCAGGCTAGATGCCTTGCACACCAAAATTGATTAATTTTACTAGTAACGGATAAAAGCGCCAGACGGTAACGGAATTACTTTATTTAAAGAGTAATGCATTACAGTATTCGTTACTGACAAAAGTAACAGCGTTACATAACGCGTTACAACCCAACACTGTATATAATGTACTATTTCTAGTAAAATACTGTTATATTTTACACTAAGTACCATACTCAAAGAAACAATATATTACTGTAAAACCTAATGATTGTAATATTTACAGTATAACACTGCAAAAAGCAAAGATTTTAATGTTTCAAATTACATTTCAAAACACAAAATCACGAGCATTGCTAGAAGTAGCTCAAACAAGAGATAACTTTATAACATTGATATTTTGTCATATTTACAATCTGGCTCATCAATCCCTGGGGCTCTGCCGCCGCGGAGTAGCTTCGAGTTCTGTCCCAGAGATTGGTCCCTCCACCCCCTGGTCTCGGCTCTGTTTCCTCCCTGGAAAACGTGTTGTGGGATTGAGGAGCTCCTCAAAGTATTCCCACCGCTATTCCCAACTATATCCTCAGTTGAGGTCAACAGCTCCCCGCCCCCACTATACGGAAAGAAATCCAGTGATTTTTTAAAAGTGTAACTGTACTCTGATTACAATGTATTAAAATTGTAACTGTTACATAATACAGTTACTCATTTTGTATTCTAAATATGTAATCCCATTACATTTATTCTGTTACTCCCCAACACTGTGTATGTTGTGATACTGGTAGCTATTCGAGGAAATTGCTTACCTCATGTATTGAAATGCCCCCTAGGATAAACGAAAGTAAATATTTATGGATTATGTGCAAGTGTGTACATTCATGTGTTCTAAGTTTAACTGGCTTTTTGAGAGTAAGTTTAAGGGTTTAAGGAAGGGTTCTCAAAGTAATTTTAGTTCAGGGGCCACATTCAGCCCAATATGATCTAAAGTGTCTCGAACCACTAAAATAATAAGTGAAAAAAGGTAAAATTACATGATTATAATCTTTACATCTACATTTAAAAATGTGATTAACATGAACAACTTGAATGCTCTTATGAAAAGTAAACACAATTTTAACAATATTATGTCTTTATCATTTACACATGTTCATTACAATTTACAGATCACAGCGGATCTACAAATACACAAAACCACTAATAACAGGCAGAATATTGGTAAATTGCACTTATTTTTGAGACATTTTAGGTTTTTCACATTTTTTTGACAGGATAGTTTATAAATGTTAACATCTTCTTGTAATTTTACTTTTTCACACTAAAAGAAAAATGGGTTTGTCATTATTTCTAGGTAATTATGATAGCATTTTACTGGTCTGACCAGCTCAAGGTCATATTGGTCTGTTCATCTTTGATTGTTAGTATTTTCAGTGCACTTTTTGCATTTCACATATTCATCCCGCAAGCCAGATTAGACCCTTTGGCCGGTCAGGTTTCGTCCCTGTCCTCTATGTTTAAAGACAAGGGGATACAGGCATGATGCAAACAGGTGTCCACGAGACAGAAGATGTGTGCAGATCAGTCTGTGTGTGCGAGAACGAGGAAAAAGGAAAGAGCTTACACAAGTGACGAGGCTTGAAACTGAGCCTTGTCTACCATCTGCAGGCCTGCCCCTCAGATGATGCAAAAATAGATCAGCTCACAGTCAGGACGACTCACAATGTCACTTTTTAATTGGACATATTTTGAGACAAAGAAAGTTATAGCAATGGCTGTGTGTGTTATTACAAACTTTTTATAATGTCATGGATAATGGTTAAAACCTGATGGGAAAAATGAAGGACAAACTATCTTAACTTTCAAAACCACAGAAATAAAATATATAAACATAAAAATAACATAACAGACAAGAAGTAGTGCTTATAGAAAATGTCAGGTTTGTCTTGCTGCAGTTTGTATACTTTTATATGCATAGATTTTACTTGGATAACAGAAATCATGTGCAATGTCAACCCCCCCCCCCTCTTTGTCATCCTCTGGTTTTAGGTACAGTGTTTGGACAGACAGTCACATGCAGTGACTGACAGGATGGTGTGGTGACTTCGTGTGCCATTGGCACACAGTATGGGTACATTGAGAGCCTCTGTCTCCACTGCAGCACAGCATACACACTCCTGTTCCACAGCAGCCCTCTCCAGGGAATACATGGACTTACTGCGACATTTGCCCTAATAGACAGACAGATGGACAGACAGTACCACAGGGAGAGTCAGAAAGGGTGGGATCGTGAGGGACAGTGAGAACTTTGTCAGCTAATCCTAAGGGTAAAGGGTATTAATCGTCCTTAAATGTGTGTGTATGTGTGTGTGTGTTTGCTGGTCGTCTCTTACCTCACAGTAGTGCAATTCTACCTGGTGTTCTGATTGGCAATCATCCACTTTTATATAGTTAAGCGTTCCCATTGTCCTTCGACACTGTGGTTCAGTGCCTTCACACAAACATACAGACTCTCTTATTAAAATAATATAGTCCTTATTTTCACAAGCAACACATTAAGCACACATGAATTCTACTTACATGTTTCACAGCAGGTTGTACCAATCTGGCTGACCTTCCCCTGGATAAGAAAAACAAGCAAAACCCAGAGATTTGATTAAAATTTCAGATTTAAAGTGGTCTATGAATACTGTCTGATGGAGTTTAAGAGTTAAAGAGTCATACCCCCTGGTCCAAACATGTTTGTCGGTTAAATGGAGGACAGGTGGTCACTTTAGTCTGCAGGACAAGATCTCCTTTACTGTTAACACCACAGGTATAAACGTTGCAGCCATCTTCACGAGTGGTGTTCACCTGGAGGAAGAGAGAGAGACACACACAGATATTTATTAATGTATATCAATTTAAGTCCCTGCTCTTTAACATTCATTGAAAAAGTGAATTATGTCACAACTATAGAAAAAGCTCATTAGTTGTGGTCATCAACAAAGTGTAGGTCATTT
>JAPTGZ010000023.1:14692941-14717249 GCA_029814645.1 Fowleria isostigma | reverse complement strand
AAAAAATAAAAATCTAGGATTTAACTTAATGCATAGATTTTTTTAAACAGTATTTTTTGTTTGTTTGTTTGTTTGTTTGTTTGTTTTGGTAGTCAAGTTTTATAATGAAAGGTAAACAAAGTCAATAATAATATACATAAAGAACATGAATAAAAATAACACCTCAAAATAATACCTCAGACCTCATTCCCTGGCTTCATTCCAGAATCTTTGAATCTTTGGACATTTTCATAGACATAATGCATAGTTTAAAAAAAACTGCTTATGAATGAATTATAAAGTATTGAAGGTATATAAACCTAATTAATAACTTCATAAATACTTTATATGGGTAATCTTATTGTAAATTGTTAATGGATCAACCTTGTACAACAGACATTTAACATTTGAGTGTCTGCAGGGGGATAATAAAAAAGGATTTAAGAGCAGCTTATTACCTGCTGTCACACACACTTAAGACACCAGCATAATATGCTGTGAGGCAGGTATGAAAATGTTTTTATGTTAACATGCCTCAACACAACCCTGCTCCCCCTCAGATCACAAAACCTTGTAAAACAAAAGAGAGGAAGGAAGTCTGGCAGGGATTCTGATCATGTACACAGTGGAGGTTAGTCGGTCAAGTTACACCGCTTTAACTTGCCACTCCCTGAGTGAATGATCAGGTGATTTGATGAAGGTGTGTCCTCTTAATGCTTTCTTTTTTTTACCAACACTTTTCAACGGACACCATTTTACTCTTGCTTCCTCTTTGAGAAACGAGTTAAACACTTAGAACAGACCAGTGTTGTGAACTGAATCAGCATGGCTGTTACAGGGGGACTCAAGTGTGTGAAATACCTTATGTTTATCTTCAACTTCTTGTTCTGGGTAGGTACTTTTATTATTTCTAATTATTATGTTGTGTGTGTGAGAGAGAGAGAGAGACAGGAAGAAGTGAAAGTACTCTCCAAGTGCACATTTGTAACTGAGGTGCTCCCTCCAAAGTGTAATTTTGGTCATACAAAGGAACATAAAAGAGGAAATATAGAGAAAGAATACACTGATCAGCACATCTTACCCTATATGAAGACACAACACAGACTAAATGAAACAGATGCCTTTTATTTAAGTTCTCAAAGTTAAAAATTTACAGACCTGTTAATGTACAGTCAAGGCTTGAAAAGGGAAGTGCTTGTGTCTGCATATTCCACATGCTCCACATATTCCACACAGTCATTTCTAAATACAAATTCTGCTTTTGTTTCATGCCGTGTAAAATTAGCACCTTGAGCAAAACAGTGTGAAAGATGAGTGTTACATAATGACATGAAGCAGCTGCACTCTTATAGAACTGGCATGCTCCTGTGTCTTAATATTAAGTATCTTATATAATAATGAACAAATGAGCTGTGCCCATCAAACCAATGCTATCTCTTTCTTCTCAGATTCTAAGGTATAACAGGATTACAGGATACACAGTCAACAACACAGTTGGATGCATATAAACTGATACACCTCCCATTAGTGTGTGCTTCACCCACTGTTACACTAACTTAGCTACTGCAGTTATCTTTTTTGCAACATGTGAAATCATCTGGTACACATGATTAAAGGAGCTTGAAAAGACATAAATGTACTTTTTAGAGGGTTGGCAAGAAAATGACAGGCTTATTTGTGGATTTGATGGTACATTTGTAAATAGCTACAGAATCCTACATCATTAGTTTACTGATCTTTGTAACCTCATGAAGCCATAGTAGAGAGGACTTGATGACCTTTATTTATGAGGACAGATGTCAGAAAAGCTAAATGGAGAAAATGGATAAAGACGGATTCCAGATGGGCAGCATCACAGCAGAAATTAAAGGACAACTGTCTTCTGTCACTTTGTGTAGCTATTGTAAACACAGTGCCCACTTGTGTTTAGTGCTTTAATACCTGTTTGCAGTAATGTATGTGATACATGTCTGGTTCTCAACATTTCAATAATATTGTTTCCTTTTATACTGAAATCCATAAGTATTCAACTTGTAGTGGCAGTCTTACTAGAGCACCCTTTGCTTGTACTAGTCAGACTCTATACAGGGGACCCAAAATATTGAATAATCTGCCTACTCTTCATACAGAGCTCCTTCAGATTTACTTTAAAAAAAACCTGTAAAAACTCTGTTCCGGAGTGATTCTAATTTTCCACATGGGATACATTTCTAAGCTTGGTCTATTGTGGGATTTTATTTGTAGTAAATGTCCTTTTGTGCAGCTTGCATATATTTTTCTGTATTTTTAATTGCAGTTGTAAATAATCTTTGCAATCTGGAGGTTGCCGCTTGTTAAGCCCATTGAAGGTTTTTGGTAACCATCCATCACAATTTTTAACCAACATGCATTTACTATGTGAATATTAAATAAATGAATAAATGAATATACTGTATGTTTGTGCCTTAGATTGCAGGAACTGCTGTCTTTGCTATAGGCCTATGGCTAAGACTAGACCCAAAGACCAAAGGCCTGTTTGAAGGACCAGATGCACCATATGTGTTTTACACAGGTAAGACGTCTGTACTCTTTAAACTCTTAAACTCTACTCATGAGTCCAAACACTTCAGAGCAGCATTTATTTTATCCCACAGTTGAACAAATATTCACATTATATGTCTGAATCATTCTGACCTCTAGGAAACATAAAGTCTGATTGTATTTATATATGTGTAGGTGTGTATATCCTGATTGGAGCTGGAGCACTGATGATGGTGGTGGGTTTTCTTGGATGTTGTGGGGCCATCCAGGAGTCCCCCTGTATGCTTGGACTGGTTCGTATGATCTTTTTATTCCACTTCCATCTTTATTAGTCTATTAACTTACTGTTATTTCTTCCTGTTGTACCACACAAACTTAACTTTGAAGAATGTAGGTCTTCCTAATGGACTTGTTGTTGTTGCTTCCTACTTGGACTAGTTATGCCAGTGTATGTACTGTGGATCAGAGTATGAACACAGTAATATGAGATTGTGCATGGTGTAAACTGAATGTCAAGGCCAGTGAAGAGTCTAGATTCCTTTGTGCTTGTTGACTCCCTCCCTTGCTCCTGCATCGTCTGGCCATAATCTTCTTGGACTAAATCCCCCAGGAGGTGGAGCCTATGGCAATTGGGTTGAGTTACACTCAAATGACCTTAAGAGTAGTTGTTAATGTATGCACACCAAACTCAAGCACACAAACATACATGGGGACACACATAAAGTTCAGTTGCATTCATTTTTTATCTGTCTTTTGTCCAGTTCTTCTTCTTCCTGCTTATCATCTTTGCCGTTGAAGTAGCAGCAGGAATCTGGGGATTTTCCAATCAAAGCAAGGTAACTTACAAGGAAAAAGTAGGTTACAAAGATAAGTATGTTTGTACAAGACTCTTTAAACAAGGTTATAAGTGCTTCATACAAATAGGGGCACAAATAGCATTAAGTAAAAAGAAATGGAAAATAAGGAGGGCTCTGTTGTGTAACATAGTACAAAGAACTGAGTAAAGGCAGTGGGAAACACAATTACACAATGAAAGAGCAGAATAATTAAGAATAAAAAGATATTATTTAAACTACAGTAGTTAAAAATTAAAAAAAAAATACAATGGGAAATGTGTGTGTGACTACTGTGACTACTATTAGAATACATATAAATATATCAATACTTGTTTGCTTTTGTTTTGCAGGTGGTGAATGATATCACAGCATTCTACATGCAAACCTACAAGAATTACCAGACAACAAAAGATGAGCGTCTTAAAGAGACTCTGCGGGTCATTCAGACCGGGGTGAGACTTATTTATGACTTCTGACTACTTCTATGACTTACATCTAATGAACTTGGCACAAAAGGCATTTTCAAGTGAATCCAATGCATTCCAACTGAAGGTGGATGTTTGGCGGTACGGTATTGTCCAAAATGTTCACAATGTCTAGAATTCTAAATTTGAAATAAGAGCATGCTGTATTTCTGCATTTTCAGATGTATACTCTACTGTCGGAGTTAGTTATACCAACCTTATGTCTATGTGATTTATAAAGAACTAACAATATGAAGTGACCAGCGAGGTGGACAGTTAACCTTCTTTTCTCCCTCAAGTACATGGTGTTACTTTCTTTAACCTTTTTAAGATTTTAGCAGTAACACCCCTGAACGCAAAGAAAATTGTAGAACTATTCCGTTGAAATACTTTTCATTAGAGGTACATGTTTTTCCTTCTGCCGCTCATCCTGTCCTCTAATTTTTGTCGGTCTACAGCTAAACTGCTGCGGTCCAACTGGTACCGTTGTAGACACTGCCAAAGACACCTGTCCCCGGGGAGACATCCTTGAGGAGCTCATTACAAAGGTACAACCACCTTTAATGTGTGCATCAATTGGATGGATGCCAACAAAGCCTGATAAGAAGTGAAGGAATGTAACATTTGAACACGTCAATGAATCAAAAAATATGACACAAGTTAGGGTTATTACTTATTGTACTGCTTGTGAAAACCAGAATGATGGAAACATGTCACAAGTTTATCAATCTTCCCTTTTGTGGTCTAATTCCCTCAGCCTCCTTGCAGTGTTACTATAGCAACAATGGTTTACTGGAGCCTGCATACTCTCAGGCTGTGTGTTGTACACACATTAGCTCAGGTTGTATTCAGCATAGGTTCCGAGAAAGCTTAAAGGAGTCACGACTTGTGTGTTACAGAGCTGTCCTGATGCCATTGATGAGGTGTTTGACTCAAAACTACACATCATTGGAGGAGTGGGTATCACCATTGGAATTGTTATGGTGAGTGTGTGATTCACTATAAGTCTAAATTATGTTTCAATGCCTGGTGCTTATGAGGATGACGACAGAGCATAACATGAGCTAATGAAGACAGAAATACAGCATGTCTTCCTTTCTTTTTCAGGTGTTCGGGATGATATTTAGTATGCTCTTGTGCTGCGCCATCAGGAAGTCTCGGGAGGTGGTGTGACACCCACCATCACAACAAGCCCTTATTAATGTTGCATGATGTCATTCCCAGAGTCACATGACTCTCCACTGCCAATAGAAACACTGCTTGTTCAAGGGGGATAACTTAAGCTAGGCTGGTACAGACATTTCTGAATATTACATCAGTTCTAACTGTACTGCTGACACTTCACACCACCTTCGTGAACTAGATAGATGCAATGTGGTTATTAGGCACAATCATAGAATGGGATTCATCTGTGCTTCAGTTGAAATGTAGTACGGAATGTGTAATATTGTGATCATTTGATTGAAATTAATGTGTGTGAACTGCTAAGTATCTAAACAAAAGATCATATTCTTGTATTTTGATCACATGCCGGCAAGAAGAGTCATGGTTCAGGGCCAAAAAAGGCAAGTACCACCACTTCAGCACAATACCGCAGTAGCCAATAAAATCTATGTTACTCTTTTTTATTACAACACTGAAATAACACCACAGTGACTATTTGTAGCTAATTGGATATCAAGCTGTGAACTTTCTCCCAGCTTGGTATTAGAGTAGCATTTTGGTTCTTCAACAGTTACTGACATGTCATATGTTTATTTCTGTCTCCCATTATGCCCTTTTTAAAGAGCGCCTTTAATTTTTCTGTCACAGTTTTTAAAATTGTCTTTTTTATTTGTATAAGATTTCTGAATTTATTGGGTTGTGTGGTACATACAGTTTGATGATGTATTTTATAAGGTCCTTTTCATTTTACAGAGATTAAGTTGATTTCTACCATGTGCACTATGTTTCACAGACGAAAACATATGGAGCCAAATAAACCAAAATGTACTAACAGAGCTGACTGAAAGCATTTGAGTATCTAACTATTGTTCATGCAGGGTTTTCAAGATGGCAGCATGATAGAAAGGGGCGCAATGCCCTGGTTCAATAATTTTTACATTTTATTCTAGAGGGTGAAGTCACATTGTGGTCATTTGTAGTTCATATCCACAAACTGCATTGAGCATCAATATTTATTTATGTTGTCAAAGGGAGACTTCAGAATCCAAACTAAAGCAGGATGAAAAAGACTAAAGAATTTAACTACAGGGAAAGTTAAATCTCAGCTCTCCACTCAGCATTAGATTATGTATTAACAAGAGATGCAGAGAGTATAATTAGATTTTTTTTTTTTTTAAATTTAATTTGAATCCAAATCAGAAATGCCTTCCAATGAGTGAGTGGATGCATTTTTGTCTTTCTTGAATTTCCCTAGTTTCACAGAAGACCATGAATCTAATTTGCATTAGGGTTAGAGTCTGACAAAGATACTGGGTTGGGATGGACTCTAGTGAGTTTCTCAAGTCACAACATATATTAGTTGACCCACTATTAGACATGTATAATGATTCTTTCTTGTCTATGTCTTAGAGATAGGCAAACAAATCATTCTGAAAAAGGGCATGTAGTCTGAAGAGTGCACCTGCTACAGGACGATTTCTTTACTGAATGTAGACTTGATACTACTCTGAAATTCTTCAAAAGCTTACTCCCTCGGCTTTATAAGGCTTTAACTGGTTTTATTATGGGCTATAATTTATATAACAACATGCAAAGGTTACTAATTACAGTAAATTTTTTCAACAGAAGTCAATCCCTCGTCTGGTGGTTTCCCTTCACTCTGAAAAGGCATTTGACCATGTCAAATGGCCCTATTTATTTTATACACTATAAACATTTGGTTTAAGTGAGCTTAAGCCATGGTATAATCACCCTCTCTGCAGTCCTTACAAATGGGTTGTGATCTCCCAATGTCCATGTCTGGAGAGGTAAAGACAGGACTGTCCTTTCATTTATTTGCCCTTGCTGTAGAACCGCTATAAATCGCATGGTCTAACCATCAGAGAAAACTAAATAAAATTATCCTTTATGCTGATGATGTTCTGATTGTCCTGGTCCTGCCTAAACTATCTACCCCCAACCTTACTGAGACTATTAATAGGTTCAGTGCCATTTCAGGTTACAAAATAAATTACATCAAGTCAGAGGTTATTCCTTTGGGCAGTTTATGACAAATACCCCAGGGCTGATTTCTATTCCCCTTCAAATGGTCTCCAGAGACTTGTTTAACATACATACACCCATGTTTGATCAAATGTAAAAAGGTAAATTTAATTCCTCTGTTTGAACATATCAAACTGGATTTGAGATGGAGGACTCTCCCCATATCTTGGCTGGGACAAACATCCTGTCAACTATTGTTGTGTCCAGTTCAGATGGTCGCAGGTCTTTTCCCACACAAGGCTAGCAAAACTCTTAAATGGCTGGCTTAGTTCATTCACATGGGCTAAGAGGACACCATGCCTTAAATTATTTATATTATCTCCCATCCTCATATAGGGGTCTTGACCACCCAAATATATGGAAATATCAGCTCAGGCCTCATTTGCGCATAATCCTGCATCTCTTTGGCTTGATATAGAGGGTTCTGTGTCTGAGTTCCCCTCACAGAAAACTATTACTTTTGAAAAGCCTCAAATCCCTGAAACTGGTATGTAATAACCCACTCACAATTTCTGCTGTTAAGGCTTAGGTAGGTCCAGGACAACTTCACTTTTCACCCCAATATGTAATAATCCTCATTTTCTGCTTGGAACTATTGGACATTGGGTTCAGCACTTGGACAACAAAAGGGATTTTCAGACTATCTGACCAACTGGAGGGATCAACTAGGATTTTTCCCCTCTTCTTACAAGTGAGAAATTATGTTCAGATGGACACCACAATACTCGACAATCAAACTATCTCTGATTCTGAACAGCAGCTTTTTAGGCTAAGGACAAAAAAACCCTATAAATTAATTCTATAATTTGCTTAGAGAGTATAATATCACAAACACTACTCAAGGGAAACATGAGTGACGCTTGTCAGAGTGCAAAAACTGAGTGTCTGTAACAGTGAAAGCAATTTAACTTAAAATTCTAAATCAGGTCTACATATCCCCCTTCCCGGCCCCACAGGTTCAATCCAAACCTTTCTCCGTTTTGCCTCAAGTGCCAAACAGAAAAAGGCAATCTTACTCATACCCCAGTTCTGATGTAAGATAACATGTGAAATAGATAGGATCCATTCTGTTACAAATGCAATAACAACGGCCACTATCACTAGGCGATATAAAAGGCAACTTAACAGGCTGCTCATATTCTGTACAAGAAAATATGTTCAGGTCTCATGGCTGATACTGTGGCACAGAACTGCAATTGAATATTGGCCACTGGACTATTTGAAAAGCAAGATACATAATAGAACCAATGTGTTTTATAGAATATGGGACCCTTTCACATCATACATTGGTCTGAAAATGTAGACTATTTACTATGGAAATTTAGCCTTTTTCTCCTTGTCATGTGTTAGTTTCATTCTGCCACCTGCTAGTATCTTATTTTTAACAGATTTTTTTTCTGAATTATGTTGTTTAATATTGTGTAGATGTATTTTATTGACTTAGACCCTATGTCTAGACTTTCAAAAAATGCCATACTACAATTTGGTTCTGTAGAGGGGGTCAGAAGGGCCATTGTGCTTTGATAAAGTTGAAAACACCATGGTTCTTTTCCATGTCCGCAATGGAAAAAAACACTGTGAATACCTCCCCATTACCTTCCTCTTTTTGATATTTGTGGCCAAGTGTGACTCACTTCAGTTTGATCCAAAGCATAAACAAAGCAGAGATGTTTTGAGTTATCACATTAGAATTTTTGTTTAGACCTGACGCATACACTAATCACTATAAACAGTGCACATTTATTGATGAAAGCTTGGCTAGTTAAGGTCTAATGACTCACCATTTCCCCAAAGAAGAAAGGTCAGAATAGAATTACATATCTGATTACAGGACAAGGAAGTTAAGTCTGATTTGGTTGCTGACAGGAGGGTGTTACCCTTTTCTGACTTCTGACTCCCCAGCCCCAATTATGGAGATAACAGTGATTATAAAAAGGAAGGTGTATATTTATGTGACAGTGCATTCACATTCTTCTGCATGTGTCCTTTTAATGTGGCTGAGAGTGTACATGAAAACAGTGAAGGCGAACTGAGATAAGAAAGAGAAATCCTGAAAAAAAAAAAAGGAGGCAGGCCAGCATAAACACTTACACCCTCACACGGCTTCACATTAACACACAATAGATAACAACTCAGTTATGTAGTTTTTCTTTTCACTTTTACTGCCACACCTATCTGTAATCCAGGACAAGCTGGTACATTTTATTGGCCCATAAACATCATTTTGGCCATAAAATATATTTTATAAGCTCTCTGAAAGTATAAAAGTTGTAGAAGCACAACAAACACATTCAAATAACTAAAGCAATCTGTAGTAAACTGTTTAATCCAACTCATACCTGAATTGACAACTGAAAAAATAAATGTTTATGCTTCCGTTTCTGCACACAATGTAATCTCAATTCTCAGCCTCGTCTTCTGTGTCCTCCCAGGAAATGTTTGCAAGTCTGCGTGACTGTGTGTGTAACCTAGTGTGTGTGTGCAGCACAGTGTCTATCCGTAGAAGCCTTGTGACACACTGCAACACAGCCAAAACCAAATGGTATTTACAAGAGACAGATTCAAGGCCGGAGTCCAACGTTACAACTTCTGATGCCAGGCCAGGTTTTCCATAACAATACGTGCTTAGTTTACCATCCTCTGGAGGACAGTCGCCTTTACAATAACCATGTATGGGGCTTGTTCCGCGCTGTTGTTCGTATACAGGGCTGTAGGGGTGTACATGATTCTGAACAGAACTCAGGACCATAGTTTGAGCTTGCAGGAAATAGCGAGGACTGTGGGAGTAAATCTGACGGGGCACGCTGAGAAGAGCATTTGCCAGTAGCTGAGAGGCAGCAGGAAAGCTCTCGTGGTTGTCACGAACCGAGATATGTTGTAGGAGAGCATGGTTTAAAAGAAACTCAAACGTCCCACCAGCAGGAACAACACAGCCTGGTTCTAGCACAGAGTTCTGGCAGGGGAATGCATACGTAGGTTGTGTATCGCCTGTGTACAGCGATGTGCTTTTGTGGGAATAAACGGCCATCTTTGATGCTGTCGCTGGACTTGTATTCAGAGGCTCCCATGTTGTCAGTAGCATGCGTATGGCTTCTTGAAATGCAGCTGCATATTGCTCTGTTTGCCCTTCTCCAGAGCCGCAAATGACCAGACTGCAAGGTTTCACCATAACACTATCCTTGGAATCCTGGAACATCACATGGACATATCTATGGAAGACAAAAAGTGCAATGGTTACTTTTAACAACATGCAGATTAAACAAATGTCCAAAGTCAGGTGGTCACGCATGTGAGCCTCATTTGTATATTGCCTTTTGTGCATATATGTAAATGACATTGAAAAGCAGTCATGGAAAAAATTATTAAACCATCAAAAGTCATCGAAAAACAATGGTTATGCAATCGAGTACTGACTCCTGTGTGTATCATGACTAAAACAGACAGAAAACAGGGAATGTCTAAAAGCACTGTTTTCATCAGTACGATGCCGTAGCTATTGACGTCAGAACTTATGTGATTTTGGTTATTATCAATAAAACTATAGATAACGGCTCTTAAATTAAACTCTAATTAGAGCTATTTTAGTTGTTATCATTATATTTGTCCAAACAAATGTGCCTTTAGTTGTGCCAAGCATTAAATTAAACAAGAAATTAAATAAAACATGGGTGGTCTAATAATTTTTTCCTCGACTGTATCTGAAAACATTTCAAACCTGTGGGCTCCCAGTAGTATTGGTCTGCAAAAAGTCAATGTGGCGACATGCTCTGATTGAATCCTCCAGTATTCTGAGACAGGTGTGGCTCCGCTTAGTTGGGTAAAGAGTGAAAGCTCGTCTTCACTCACACACTCCACCACACATATCTCTGCCTGTGTGGCTAAAGACAAAACAGCAGCAGATTGCTTTACTGCAGAAAGAAGCACAGACACACCCAAGCTCTGCAGGGTTGAAAAAATGTGCTCTAAGGAGCTTTCTGCCCAGGTGCTATACTGTATGATGTTCGTGCCGTTCCCTCTGTTCTGCTGCTTTCCCAGTGACTCACAACCCAGCTCTAGCACTTCTCCAGCATTGAGTAATTTTGGCTGTAAGTGCCCGGTGAAAACTACAACCTTAATTGGTCCACGATCAGTCTGTGTTAAAGGTGTGGCAAAATCCCTGTGTATGACCTGCCCTTCAATCAAACGAGAGCAACTGACAGGAAATCCTAATACAGGTGAGTGCAGTGCAGGAAAGTTATCATTTAAAAACTGAAGCGATGCAGAAGGTAGGTCATCCTGAAACTTCCACTGAGTGAGCATTTCACACATGAGGTTACTGACGAAGTCACAGTTGCTGTGACCTAGTCGAGTATAAAAGAAGGATGATAACAGCTTTTGAACTGGTGATTGTGTCTTGGCCATGAAATCCTTCCATGAAAGAACACATCCATATGGGAACACTCCTACAGTGATGAGATCATCCAGCTCATCGAGTGCAAATGCCAGCAGTTTGTCAGCCAAACGCCTGGCACTGGCAGCTTTCGCCGCTTCCTTGGAGTTGTGAGTGAGAGACACATGAGGATCCTTTGAGGAAGCCGTGTGAATCATCCGCAGCAGTGACGCCAGGAGCAAAATAAAGGTCTTAGATCCATCACCCGTTTTTGCATTATGTCTCCAGACACACTCTACCACCATCCTAAAATTAAAAAACGAAACACAAAACAAAAAAAATGACACTTAACAAAAGGGGAGAATTCACAAGGTATGAGCACGCTAGCTGCAGAATCTAGCGGTAATGCATCAATCATTAATATTTCAAAAAAAGCCCTTCAATTTTGGTTACATCTCAAATTGAGCCCCAAAGGCACACTAAAACTCCAGCACCACAAACTCAAGAAATTAACCCCACAAAGGATCCTTTTGTCAGCTGATCCTGAGACTTACTGATGAAACACTCACTGATACTGAACTGTACCACCACTGTTCAATCTCAGACCAGTACAGCTTTTTACCCACTAATCAGAGTAATGACAGAGTGGTTTTAATTCAAAAGAAATGTTTGTCTCAGAGGTACCAGATCTACTTCAAAACACTGTCTGCACATTACAATACATTCACTTATCCTGTTCTTTCTAGAAGATTCATTAATCTGCTGTATAAATGTACATAAACTAATATATGAGTAATAACACTTAATCATATACATACATCAGCTAACCAGAACTTTTGTCATTTGTTTTCCAATGAATCTCATTAAAGTATGTAAGATTTAGCACATTTAATATCTGAGGCAGGTAATATCTAAAAAAATTTTAAAAAGGAAAAAAAAAGTAGACCAGGGACATCTATCACATGTAGTTTCTTTTGTATTTTTTCCTTTCATCTATTAATCAGGACTTTTTTTAAGAGAACTACTTTTACAAACTTATTAAGTGAAATGCATATCCATTGACCCAAACATTAAAGTCAACAAATATATATACCTCCTGTAAATAACCCACAACAAAATTCTAACAATGGTTCCAAATATTAATTTTGAATGAAAGAAACATCATTGTTATAACCACTATTTTTGCTTTTCTTTGAATAATTTGTTGCACAAATTAAAAACAACTTTTTGTTTGAATAATGCAAAAGAAGTGCACCAAACTGCCCCCTGACACAATATTTTTCCAAATACAATTATGAAATGTATAATTAGCGTATTATAACTCTACATTCGCGAAAAAAAAAAAATGTTAGACTACCCTATGTTTCCTTCAGTTTCGTGTTCATTTTAATGCCTGGTACAACTAATGGTACATTTGTTTGGACAACAAAAACAGCCTCATAAGAGTTTAATTTAAGAGCTGATATCTATCCATTTTTCATGGTTTTCTTGATAATAACCAAAATCACATAAGTTCTTACAGTGATTTTAGGCATTCCATGTTTTATTTTCAGTCTGTTTTAGTCACATGATACACACAGGAGTTATTACTTGATTGCTAACCATTGTCTTTGATTACTGGATGGTCTAATATTTTTTTTTCAGTGACTCTAGCAAGGATACATTTCCTCTTCGAACATCAAACAGATATTTTGTAACAAAGATTAATATTTTAATGGTGTCAGGGGTTGAAAAAAGCCTGTTTTACAATTCACATAATCCCTGAACAATAGAGTATAAACTGTAGTTAAAAAAAAAAAAAAAAAAGTCGTCCCTGTAAAATACTTTTACTCCAAACTGGCACTCTTTGTTAAGAGAGTAATCACCGTGTCAACGGATTCGTCAATGGTACGTCTGTCAAATGACTTCGGGGTGCTCCTACATCCAAACATTAGTTCCGTTACCTAAATGGTCTGACCTGAGGAAAACAAACGTCCAGGTGCGATGTTGCAGTTCTACACCCACTGCTGTAGGTGAACGGAATGGAGGTGTGTGTGATTTGTCACCTGGCCAGTGGATGCTCCAGACGCAGGGCTGTGAGAATCCGTGTCCCACTCCGACTCAGCATCGCCTGTCCCGTGTCCCGGGTGAACAGTACCTGTCCCCCGTTTGGGCCAAAGCTGCGGAGGACAACTGCCTCCAACGCACCCACGGTCTGCAGGACATGTTCCAGGTGAAGATGCTCTACTGGCATCTTCACGGACTGTAGAGTCGCCGAAGTCGGGCTGTAAATTTAACAAAACTAATGTGAATGACCACTGCAATACCTGTCGAAATGATATATAACTATATTATAAATGGAGGTGTAGTTTTGTATTTATTTAAGCTACGTAACAGGATCATTACTTGTCATTTCGCATCATTTAGCTAAACAAATGTCCCGGTTTTAAACCAGCCACGGACGGCCTTCTATGTTCTCTTTACCCTTTAAATCTGAATAAATACTTTTCTTGCTAGTATAAATGCACTGATAATACACCCATGCCTCTCTAAACACAAAACTAACGTGAGAACTCACCATTCGTTCAACAGGAAAGCTTCCCTCTGTAGCTTAGAAACGGGTCTTCTTCTGTGGTGTTGTAGTGAGGCTTTAACATGGAGGATGAGTCACTGCTGCCACCTAGCGTGTGGAGATATGACCTACCTTTCTATTCCGTCAGGGGTCTCAAATTCATTTTAGTTCAAGGGGTCAAATTCAGCCCAGTATGATCTGAAGTGGGCCTACCCAGTAAAATAATAACAGTGGAAAAAAGTAAAATTATATTATAATAATATTTACAAGCTACCTTTTAAAAATGTGATTAAGATAAATAACCTAAAATCTCTTAAGGAAAATAAGTCCAGTTATAACAAGATTATGTCTCAGTTTATCATTTACACATGTTCATTATAACTTACAGATCACAGTGGATCTACAAATATTCAAAGCATTTAATAACAGGCAAACAAATAAAATGCAAACAAAAATTCAGGAAAATCTATATATTTACTCCAACACCTTGATTTCCACTGTTCCAAGTCATTTCTCACCAGGAGCTGCAAAGTTAGCCATAACTGGTTCCTAATTTCAGTATAAATTATTGTGTTGGAATGGGTGGAACTTTGTGGATTAACATTACTTTCTTTGTAGTTTGGACATCTCCCAGATACATTAAAACATAACACACTGAACAAGTTTATAGCAACAAAACCTCAGACCTACCATATCAAATTTAATACCTTTTAAAGACTTTTTAAAGGTATTAAATGTGGATTGGTAAATTGAAGATGCAGTAAAACTCAGTGTATGAACAAAATAATTAAAGATATGCTTAGTGCAGACAGAGGTCACACTGAATATATAACATTGGTTTATAGAACGTGTGTTTTTTATGGAAACTTTTGTTTTTTGCTGATATAATACTATACATATGTCCTGTACATCCTGTTTGTTTCTTAATCTATAAACTGAAAATACATCTGTGATGTTGTTGTAACTTCCTTTGAACAATAAATCTGACTTTTGCCTAGCACTGTTCATTCTAACAGAGTTAAAAAAAACTTTCGGTTGAATACATGAGTTGTAACGGCACAACTACAAAGCATTTATGTCTACATTTCAGGTTTGTTGCTCACTCTCCCTTAAGTACCACTGATTTCATAATCTTTAATTAAAAACACAACATGACATTGGCTTTTCCCTTCCCCCATCCCTCTCTCTCCCTCTGTCCCATCCCTCCTTCTGTACAGTATCTCTCATCCTCTCTCATACCTCAAGGTGAACTGGGCGGGGCCGGAACTTGATCCCTAGGTTGCTGCAGAAACCACATCCTAAGTTTCTAAATTCGGCAACATCATCTATACATAGACAATATGAGACAGTTCTGCAACCAACGCCAGATGTACACATGCACGCACAGCAACTCACACACACACACAAACACACACATACGGGGCCGTCCACGGTGAATGTAAATGTCCTCTATTGCTGAACTCTCAGTATGCTAACGAGGCGTTAAAGAGCCATGTCACCACCCTGATGAATATTAATCCTGCCCCGGTGAGGGTGACCTATAGGGATGGGACAGAGTTCACGAGTGGGGACCTGCACTCCCACAGGACTTAAAATTGACAAAAAGATTCATCCAAGCTCATAACATACACACATATATATACACACACATAGAGGGGAGCAACACAAAATGACTGAGCTGCAATTACATCTACCCCAACCCTATCTTGTCCTCTCCCCTCTCTCTCTCTGTCTTTCTCTCTCTCTCCATCCAGTTTTCACACACCTGCACTCCTCCGCCTCCTCTTCTTCTTCTTCTTCTTCTTGAGGTCTATGAAGTGGTCAGACACAAAAGCAGGGGGGCAATGTACTGACACTCTTTCCTCCCTCAGTGCATTGTTTTGCCTCTCTTCTCCTCTCCACTTGTGTTTTTTTTTTCTGTTCTTCCTCTTCACTCTGTAAGGAAAGGGAGTACCTGTGAGTGTGAACACTACTGGGACAAGTGCATCACAGGTATGTCTCTGGGTTCTTCATATTTTCTCTGTTTCAACAGTCTACAACAAAGTTAGAAACTTTGTGTGTAAATTAATGTAAATTTAATATGATGTGAATGTGGATAATAGCTGGCATACAACATTGTCAGTGTATTTTATTGATGTATTATTATATTTATTGTGATTTCACGAGGTAATACGTGTTTCTCAAGGTAAAAAACAACTATAGTTTTTGGAGTCTGAAATATGTTTATCATGGAGGTACAGTGCTTTCACCTTGTGGTGACGCTTTAATTTATGTACTGTACGGTACAGGTGTAATCATTCACGACAGTTTTATCTGCATTAACGGTATAAGCTGGACAATGATATGATACCAAAGACAAATGCCTTATTATTTCTGCAGCAAAGGCGAGAAGAGCATACATTTTTACATGCATTATTCTAAACACTTGTATTTGCTTCATATTTATCAGTAACTAAATATTTCCTCTTTCAGCATCAACCCTTAATAGTTCATTATATAGGTAATTATTTTAAAGTTGCGTACATCAAGAACTAAATTGCTTTTGACAGTTAGTATTACACATGTGGTACTGTACAAAAACTGTAACATATGGAACTTTTTGGTTATTTTTAACCCCTATACATACTGTTTATTTGCCACTGCATCTGTTAGCGCATCAGCTGTGGCTTCTACCTTAATGCTTGTCTTTTCAGGAAAAATAATCCTGGGGGCGTAGACATAAACTGAGGTCAATGTTCGCTTGGGTGTGAGATCCATTCTGCTGACTCAGAACCAGATACTCAATACCTGTGATGTCTGCAGAATAGAAAATATCAAAACATTTTTGCACTTGGGACTCAAATATTGGCAAGGAGACTTTTTTCCCATCCAGTCTGCACTGAGCATGACCTTGGCGCATGATGCTCACCTCTGGCACAATCTGGGACGGCAGAGGTTCACACGTAGCGCTTCAGCTCTACATCTCCCCTTCCTCTCCTGGTGCCCTCCCCTCCATGTCAGCGGGTTTGGCAGAGACAAGCGACTTGCATATCCTGTGTTCAAGTGTTAGTGCCAGGCCAGCAGAAACAGGAGAAGTCATTTGACACTGACAGCCTCACAGTGTCTATAAGCACATTACTGCTTCAAAAACATCCGATCAATAATATTTATGGACATTCCGCTGTGGTGTGTTTGTGTGTGGTTTGTTGAATGGTTGAAATGAATGGTTCTTTACATTTCATCATTGGCATTTCAAGGGCACTCTCAAAGTCTCTCTATCTCCAATTGAGTGTTGTGCAAATAGCATTTTAGAGCTAATGTATTTCTTTATGGTTTTTTTTTTCTTCTACTGTCAGTTTGTTAATTTTTTACCAATCGAAAAATGACTGGAAACAGACGAGCCGCACCGGGCACCCCAGCTTCTCCTACCCATTTACTAAATGCAACATCCACGCCTGGACAGACACAACCTGGGAGCCACAATCCCAAAAAGTTCATGAATGAACTGCGCCACATCCACAGTGAGTTACATTCATCATTTAAAATTGATTCCAATGAACGATGAGTCTAAAAAAAACTGCGCCACTGTTAGAAAAAAGGCGATACGGTCAAAGTAATACATTTAGGAATAATGCTGAAGCAAACTTTTTTAGCTTGGTGTTGGTTAAATAATAACCTAATGTATGAGAATCGACAAAAATGTTAAGAGTGTGTTTTTAAAAAATGCATAGGGGACCTCACTCCTGACTGGACAGACACAGTATGTCAGTTGTTTTATGCGGATGACTCATCTTAACACTTACTTCTTACAGTGTTTTATTATTCGACACAGTATTACATCTATATGGACCCTTTAGTTGTATACTAAAGGTTTAAGGCTAAATGTATTTTATTTGGACAGTTTTGATTGCAAGTGATAAAAATAGTGGCTTGATATCAGTATCTTATTTCGCTCCAGTGATTTTTCCAAAACAAGCAGAGTACAGAACAGAAGGGACAGAGAAATGAGCATGGACATATGATAATATATTGTAATCTAATACGACAAGAGTCACGAAATATCGGCTAAAAATGACCACAGATGTGAATCAGCAAATCTATTTCAGAAGTATCTGTTGACTGACTTTTAGGGAAGATAAATCACTGATGGCTAAGGAAATTAACCCATAAAAACCCAAATATTCAACAGTGAACACAAGCATCTACTGCTCTAAAATGTTTATATCTTCGGGGCCACTACTATCAATAAATGTAAATAATTGTTGTAAAATACAGTTTGTTTTCTTTTCATGGTCATCAGATATGACCCATTTGGACGTTCACAATCTTTGTGGTCAACGTGGACGTACCATCATCTTCTATAACATTGATTCACCAGTAAAACCCATGGAGTTGGATCAATGTCAGTGGAAGGAGGCATTTGGATTATGTTGAGTTAATTGAATATTTTACTGAAAAAGTCACTTTTGCTCAACTTTCATCTGTTTTTGGTATAATAACCCTCAAATGTAATCACAGCATGATGATTAAAGGACATGATGAGTAAAAGAAATATAAGAAAGTACCTGATTTTCACTTAAAAAAAAGCAAAATGGAGAGGATAATATTAGGGCTGCACGATATTGGCAAAACTTGTAATTTACAATATGGGTGTACAGTATTATGATAATGATAATATTCAAAATTTCTCATTCATCTAAAGAAACACCAAGTTCATCTACTAATAAAAATGTTCCTTAACAATTTTAGAATGAACCAATTGTTTATATACTGACTCAATTATTTATAATTTAAGACAAAATACTGTAGCACTACAATCAGTGACACAGTTCTGTGGTAGAACCTGGTGATGCTGTTACCATAGACCCTCACACAGTCAAATATTTTGTCATTTTATTCACATATAACAACATGTTAATGACATGGCTGTATTTGATAATAACTAAAGTGCCAGAGTACCACCATGTAAGAGCTTTAACTAAACTATATTCCATTGCATGCCTGGTTTGGTAAATACTGCATTTAAAAATATAATCTTTAAATATAAGTGTTCAGGCCTGACCCAAAGTTGTGCTCTGGAAATATTCACATATTTTCAACAACGGTAGCATTGCATCAGTTTTTTTGACAGAAAACTACCATGTTAGAGTGGTAGAGAAAACCACTCTGGTACCCCATGGTGTGGAAAACAGAAAGTTAATGAAAAAAAAAAAAAAGAAAATATTGCACGTCTTTGTGATATGAATACTGCACACACCGTTACCACGATATTAATATTTTTTTAATATATTGTGCACCCCTAGATAACATTATGGCAAATTGTGATAAATCACTTAAAAAAGGTTAAATAAAGAGAAAAAATAATAGGAACACAAAAGTAGCAGTGAGTCTTTATGGGTTAAACGAGTCTGTGTGTTCACTGTTGTTTTGCAGTGCCATCATGGGCCGTTGGTGCTCTTTGTATTGTGATTCTGTGCCTGGTGTTGTCGTGTGCGGTGTGCGTGTGGAAGAAGTGGTTAAAAAAGAAGGACAAGGACAAAGAAAAGGACAAGAAAAAGGGAAAAGAGAAGAGCAAAGGTGGCTCTGACACTGAAATGGATGGAGGTTACAAAGAGGTGGGCTACACACACACACACACACATATACACACACTGGTGTGTCTCCCTGCAGATGTATTGCCCTTGCAATGTATCACAGTCCTGACATTCGGGTCACCCAGTACTGGTAAAACTGTCAGTATTTGTTAAGACAAATGAACTTTTTACTCATCACTCATGCTGTGGTACTGATTCAGGTCTGTAATGAGATGTTTTTGGTGATATTGAAAGATGAACCTCACATACACATTCTAATGGTGTTATTGTCCATATTTTTTAAATATAAAAAAAACTTAATGTACAGGTAACATTATCCTTGGATAAAAGCCTCAAACTGTGTAGTACAGAACACAAATAGCTAATCTACAAGTTGTGAACAGAACATCTCCATTGATTACTGTAAAGTTATATTTTTACCTGATGCGTCTGTTTCTCTTGTGCCAATGTGTGTGTGTGCAGACGTGGAAAGATGAAGGTAACAAAGAAACAGAGCTGTCGGATAATGAGCCCAAGGAAGACGAGAAGCTCGGCAGGCTACATTTCACATTAGACTTCAACTTCACAGATAACACGGTGAGGTGATTCAGAGTGACATATTTTATTTTCATCCGCCACGCATCAACTTTTAAATGTCACATTTTCATATTTTTTTCTCTTTTTTTATTCCTCTTTCTGTCAAAAACTCATTTCTTTTTATTTCCTGTTCACTTTCTAGTTGGTAGTAGGCATTCTGCAGGCAGCAGAGCTTCCTGCAATGGATGTGGGAGGTAGTTCTGACCCTTATGTCAAGGTCTACCTCCTCCCAGACAAAAAGAAAAAGTTTGAAACTAAAGTTCATCGGAAAACTCTGGAACCCAACTTCAATGAGACTTTCACATTTAAGGTCAATTAAAATCTGACATTTATTCTTCTCAACTGTATAGTTTCCTTACATGTTGGAAGTCATTGTATTTACGTACGTGTGTGTAGGTGCCCTATACCGAGCTGGGCGGAAAGACGCTGGTGATGACTGTGTATGATTTTGACCGGTTCTCAAAACATGACGCCATTGGAGCCGTGAAGATACCGATGAGCAGTGTGGACTTCAGCCAGTCTCTGCAGGAGTGGAAGGATCTGCAGAAGGCAGAGAAAGAGGAGGTGGGGGCAAACTGTGAGGAGTTGAACTTGAAAATAGCACAGCACGATACAAATAGGAGAAGAACATGTACAGTCAGAGTAAAATAGAACTTCTGCACAGGGCCCTGTCTCCGAAATAGTTCAGATCCTAAAAGTTTTCGTTGTCTTTTGCTTAAATTAATCATGCATGCCAATTCCAAATCCAAATCAACACCTCTTCAGCACATCAGGATTTGAGTTATATAAACAAGTGAAAAAAAAAAACTAAAAAAACCCACAGATGCTTCTTCAATCTTGTGCCAACGCCTTTTCTTTTGTGAATTCACAATCTCAAGATAATATAGGTCAAATTGGTCACATTTACTTAAAAATATGGACATGAAGCCCAGAACATATAAGAATAAATAAGTGTCAGAGTCCATCAGCTTGGCTCAAAATTGTTCCAAAACACAGGTTGTGACAGTTTCCCTACAGTAGGAATCAACAGTAATAGTTTGTCATATTTTAAATAATAATAATAATAATAATAATGGATTAAATTTCTATAGTACGTTTCAAGGCACCCAAAGCTCTTTACATTATTGATCCATTATTCATTCACTCATTCACATGGCTGCCAGTACACACCAAACGGCTACTCCGATCACCACTGAACAATCATATGCATTCATACACCAGTGAGTGACACTGTAGGCAAAGTGGGTGAAGGACTCCAGGACACTACGGTGCATGACTAGGACAGAGTGGGATCAGAACCACCTACCCTTCGGTAATTGGACAACCCGCTCTAGCTCCTGATCCATGGCCGCCCATGTCATATTATCATATTTTAAAGGTTAATTCACTTTATTATCCCCTCTAGGGAAATTCTGTTCCTGCAGTTTATCCATTCTGATACACGCAGATCCTGGCATTAGCAATTAGCATTAGCATTTAGGAGCAATGAGCTGTCACTGAAAGCCTTCGGAGACAAACTCAAAATCTTCACCAGTACCTTGGTCAAGGGCACTGATAGAGCAATTATCCTACGTATACCTGTTTTTATTGCCACACCAATGAATTGAACCCAGAGCCTTCTAGCTTTGAGGCTGAAGTGATAACAAACACACCACGGAGCCACCAGGGATGAACATCCCTTGATGGTTGGTTTCCATTTCAGAAAAATAAATGAATAAATCAGAAAAACCTATCTGTTCATGTGTTTTTAGCACATCTAGCAGCTAGTTTGTCATGATAATTTGGGGTTTTTTGATTGCCCAGAAAAGTTTGCACCACTTCTACAAGTGAATTCCAAAGATATTAATTCTAGAGAGTTGAGCTTTAAGGGAAAGATGGGATTAAATGAGGTCTCCAATCTAGGGGCTGGTGAAAATTACAGCCTTCAGCATTATATTACATTGGACTGCACCAACCTTTTCTTCCAGGTATTGAGAGCATTTTTATTTTCATGACTTAGAATTCATGGAACTAAATAACTGGTGTGATATACTGCTAATGGCTATATACTGACCTGTGTATAACCCAAACCCTGACATGCTGGAGAAATATGGTTTTAGATTCGGAACTAGCGCACCTGATTTAGATAAAATCACATATTTGCCTCCTGGTAGTAAGACCTTTGCTGAACAGTGTAATTCCTGAACAGTAACCTTACCTCTGTGTTCCTGGACTAGAGTGAGCGGCTTGGGGACGTATGCTTGTCCTTGAGATACGTGCCTACTGCGGGGAAGCTCACAATGGTGATTCTGGAGGCCAAAAACCTGAAGAAAATGGATGTAGGTGGATTATCAGGTGAGACAAACTCCATCTGGATTCACATTAGATTTAAGTGAAGTCAGCGCTCATATTTTCAGTACCACAATCAGCATGTTTCCTATCATTTCATACACAAAATTCTCAGTCTTTTGTCATTTAAAAAAACATTGATCTGATGAAATGGTCTCAGATAAGCAGTATTTAGTGGCGTGTCCACTTTCAAGCAGTTTCTGTATAGGGGCAGCTATCCGCAGCTACTACAATAGATGTTGTGTTTCACTGATGGATCTTCTGCATCTGTGCCAGGCTGTTGGTCAGTTGGTCTGACATAAAACCTTCCTGTTCTCACTATCAGACCCTTATGTGAAGATCCACTTAATGCAGAATGGGAAACGACTCAAGAAAAAGAAAACAACGATAAAGAAGAACACTTTGAACCCTTACTACAATGAGTCTTTCAGCTTTGAAGTAACATGTGAACAGATAGAGGTATACGTAGTATTTTAGTCACATATATTACACACAACGACATATACTGTAATTTCACAAGCTAATTTTTCTGTGTGTTTTCATTTTTAGAAAGTACAGGTAGCAGTGACGGTGCTGGACTATGACAAGATTGGGAAGAACGACGCCATTGGGAAGTTACTTTTGGGCAATAATAGCACGGGGACTGAGCTACGCCATTGGTCAGACATGCTAGCCAACCCCCGGCGGCCGATAGCCCAGTGGCATAGCCTCAAACCAGAGGATGAAGTCAATGCACTAATTTCCAACAAGAAATAAAGCTCTGTGGCCAACATGGCAGCACTAAGAAGCTGTTCAATAAAACCCTGAGCCTTTACCTCAACAGTGATTTATGTTCCTACCTCTCCTTCAATTCACCTTTAACATTATTCAGTATGTAAATCTACTAAATCCCCAGTTCATCTTGACATAATCCAAGTCACTACTTGGAACCTACTGTCTATAGTAAATATCCCTATCTGCTTCTATATAGACTACAGTAGGGTTTTAACCACAGTTGTATCACTGTATCACTGCACTATTAAACATAGTAGGATTTTTTTTTTTTTATAAACCTAAGTTGTTGGTTTTTTTTTATTTTTAAGGTGTCAGACAAAATGCATATCAGCCCTAATTCAGCCATGATTAACCTGCAGAAGGAGACAATCCAAAGCATAATCAAATACTGTACGATCACTATATAGATACTGTTTTGTCTCTACTGTCTTTACTGAACCCCAATCCTCATGTTGTCTTTTGCCAAATAAATAAGAAGTTCTTAGCAAAACTACTGGTTGTGTATTATGCATTTACAGTAGCCTTTTTACTATTTTCTCATGCACATCGATGAGCCTTGAAAGATGTTTGGTTATCCATTTTACTGTGAGGTTTCTCAGCAATCTGCCGCATCCAAAGTGACAGAAGAGGCCATAATCACATGATCACAGTCAGGTGTTGTTTTCCAAGTCCATCATGAAAAATGTATATTCATTTTATGCCAGCTTTGTCATTTCTGGTATGTAAATAAAGAAGCATTTATACGTTAATAAATCTGAGAGAAAAAATAAGCACAACCTGTCCATTTTGTGAAATATCTGTGTGATTGCACTTTGTAATATTATTGAATTGTATTTTTCAAATTAAAACAGCCATTAAAAGATTTAGAGAAAACAACATTAGTAAGGTTGCTATATATTTCATAATGTCATGCAATGTGGCTGTTATGTTAGTTATACAATACGCAGACAATAACAGTGAAATCTAATGTAATTTGTCAGATTTAAAGCTCTTAAATAATTAAAATGCATTTTTATGGAGACATGATTGGGTTAGAGATTTACTAAATATTTCACAAAAGATAGATAGATAGATAGATAGATAGATAGATAGATAGATAGATAGATAGATAGATAGATAGATAGATAGATA
>JAPTGZ010000023.1:14677871-14692841 GCA_029814645.1 Fowleria isostigma | reverse complement strand
ATAGATAGATAGATAGATAGATAGATAGATAGATAGATAGATAGATAGATAGATAGATAGATAGATAGATAGGAATTCAAGCTGTATGTATCAAATACCAGGATATTTCCATCATTACTCAATATTTAAGTACAATAGTTTTATTTATTTACATCTTAGATCATAATTATTTTTTCTAAAAATAAAAAAACACTTATTAATGATTGAACTTATACAATTAAATATAGTGCCAAGAAAATATAAAAACAGTGACCAAAAAAATGTATGATTAAATTAGTACAGAGTAAATTGACAGTTTAATTTAACATTTGTTAAAATTGTCTTTAATTTATATATATATTATAGTGTCTTTAATTTATATATATTTTCAAAACATTGCTTTACCTCAGTCTCAGCTTTACATTTTAAAACCCTAATGCTAAAATGGTCAATGTAGACTTTTTTCCCCTCTTATTTTGACAAACTAAAAGGTTAAAAATATGCTGTGAGTGAATCTGTTTGTCCATTTTTCCACTTGTTCCCCCAGATCATTCAAAATATAGCCATCAGTTACAATTTACTGCATGTTATATATTATTGTACTGCCTGTCTTGCTACTATTACAACCCAATTTCCCAGTTTAGTTTCCAGCCAATAAAGTACTTCTATTCTATTCTATTCTATTCTATTCTATTCTATTCTATTCTATTCTAGTACTGCTAAAACAGCTTCTTCTCTAGCTTCTAGTACAGGCATGAATTAATTTATTTTAATGACACAATAAAACCTACAAAGCACAACATCTCAGGGTTCAGAAACCGTTGGAATTTTTCCAGTTGCACAAACCATCAAAGAGTTACAGCCATCCAAACTGCATATGTTCAGGGTGTGTCAGAAGTGACACGTCAGGTTCTAAAGAGTTACATTTTTTTTTTCTTATCATGTTTTTGCTTATTTATTTATTTTTTATCAACTTATTTAACAAGTAAAAAATCTGTATAAAATTTTGCAGTGAATATAAACTTAAATAAATAAAACAGGATATAACTTTTCTTAGCTAAATTTTATTGAAGGTAAAACCATCGGCGCAGGTGCACAGAGCTAGCTTAGCCGTTATGTTAATAATATTACCAAATTTACAAAATAGCTAGGAAAGATATCGCAAAGCTGACAACTTCATTTATTTATATTTTGTAATGATCTTAACATATTATCACAATTGGAAAGTAAAAGTTGATTAAGTGTGCCTTGGTTTAGTCACAGTATCGCGTTAGCTTACCACTGTGTTTTAATTTTAGCTTACCACTATGTTTAATGTTAGCTTACCACTGTGTTTTAATGTTAGCTTACTACTGTGTTCTTACGTTAGCTTACTGTACTTCAATGATGGTGTTAACTGAGAGGCTCTTGTGAAACTCTCCCAAGTTCAATGGGCGGTCTGGAGTTAAATTCCTTCTCTCCGTTTGATTCAGAGTCTCTACTGCTTTCCGCTGCTTGTGTCTACGTCAAAGTCGTCCCACCCAGGTCGTGGAAAGTCAGAGATTTTAACGGTAACTTGATGGTCAAAGCCTCCGTGATGGAGCGACTCGCAGGCCAACAGGTTCACACCCACGGAAGAGGCGAGTATCTGAGGATGTGACACAGAGAGAGCAGTGAAAGTTTACCTGCCCACACACAGGTGAAGGCTGCTCGTCATCTGCTTAGGGGGCTGTCGCCACCAGGTTGGTAGGTAGGTTTTACAGGCACGACCAAGCATCGTCCCGGTGCTTCCAAACTTCCGAAGTCCTTTCCTCCCGGGACCACTGAGATGCACCGTTAACGATTCAGCGGAACTTCCTTTCGGACTCTGAGATGAACGTAAAGTGGACAGTGAAACGATTTCTTCTTATGTCGTTTTCAATCTCCCACTTGCTGGTACTTGAGGGTGAGTCTGATACTAACAATTTCTTTTATATAGTCTAATTGATCATAGAAGAGTATGTTTATAATGAAATCTGTTCATGAATAAAGTCTCTTATCCTTGTGTCATTGTTGGATACTATTTCATAAACATTATTATTGTTGTTTTTAAACATATTGTGGAGCAAAAATAAAATATCCTTAATGATGTCCAGTTAATAGATAAGGTAGATGTAAGACACATTTAAATGTTTATGATGCATTTCTGTAGTTTATCAAGGTGATTTTAATATTAAATAAATAACTGACCCATTTCCACAGGTTGATATTTTTTCATTAACTGTTTAATTTTGTTCAGGAGCTCAGAGCCGACTTTCAGTGGCAGAAGGAAGACTACAGAGGTAAATAAAGAAATGAAATGAGTGATTATTAGTAATCAGGGTGGCATTAGGGTGTGTGACACAGACATCAAGTGAGTGTGTGAGCACATGCATGTGTGCATGTGAGGGTTCAGTGAGGAGTTTGGAGTCTGAATTCAAGTGGTGTAAAGTGCACTTAAGTCTCCCCTCTGACTGTTTCTTCCCACTAATGTGCATGTTTGTGTGTGTGCAGGAGGGCTAATGCACTTCGGAGGAAACGGGATCTCCTCGGGGAGGAGGTTGGTACACTACACCTAAGAGAACCAGAGGAGGTCAGGGCACCCACATGCGCACAACACCCTAACGGGCACAAAGCTGTCTTTGTAAAGAACAAGACACACTAACGCATACACTTTCTCCCACTCACCCTGACGCAACTTTCAACTTACAGAGCCAGGTACACAAATGGTACAGTATTGTGTCAGTGATGCTGTTGAAGTGTTTATTGTTCATTGTTTTCAAAGCCATACCGACCATTGCTGTCAGAGGGTACTCTGTCACGCAGCATCTTACACAACTACACAGCCAGAGATGCCTCTTCAGGTAAATGCACTACTTTTAAGTAATCCCAAACACATTCACAGAAGCTTAAAACTATCATTACCCAAATAGACTGGGATAAGTGAACTTGAGTGTGTCTTTCCCAGAATATTGCGGCTGCCTCAATGGTGGCTGGTGTCAGGAGGGTGGTGTGTGTGACTGTGCTCAATTCCAGGCATTGGGAGACCGCTGCCAGATCAGTGAGTAATACACACCTACATGTCTGTGTTTGGTATCAGCTCAGATTCACCGGCTTAGACACTCATCCTCACCACAGAAGTGCTGAAAACTTACGGTTGACTGACATCCACCATCCGGAAATCCAGGCTACCTGGTTAGCATAGCTACAGGTCCTTAATATTCGTATACAGTTTCATAATTAATTATAAAGGAACGAGTGTGTATGTGTGTATGCGATTGTTCAGGTATGTGCACCACTCTCTCCAATCATTCAGCAAATATTAATTAACTGCGCACTCTCCAGCATTAATTATCAGATTTTCTGAGATCTGCTATCTGCATTTTTTTCCCCCTGTATTTCTCTTTCTTGTACAAATCCACCACCCTCCAACTCAACCCACACACACGCAGACACACATATACTTTGCTCCCTACATGAGATATAAAACTACTTGAACTAAGGTAATAGGGTAAGGGCTGAGTGATGGAGTTTCTGGTTTCTATACTCTGAACAGGCTCCTTATACAGTATATCAGGAGATCTGAGGTCACAATTATTGTAAAGACATTTCTCATTTCAACTAAGTAATTTTGTGTTGACACATGTTGGAAACAGTAGTTCCTGAGAGCCTTGTCACTGAATGAAGGCCTTAAATGAAACCTTGGAATAGCCATTTTGGAAAAAAGATTAAAAAATATAATTAGCTTGAGCAGAACTAAGTAAAGATAGCTTGAAGCTTCTGTCTTCATTTGTCTGAATAAGTGATAGGTAGCCCTAAATCTCTGTGTGAGTTAGTGGAATGTTATTCTCAAATTTGATCAACAATGATTAAGCTTATTCCACTGAAAGCATGCTCTTGAAATAATCAAGTTGGTTGGGAAATGTGAACTGAAACATAAGTATCTTGACACATAAAGAATTACTATCAGCATATCACCCATTCACTGATTAAATTAGAAGATGTGACTCAGTATGCCCACTCCCGCCTGCTGTGATTTTCAGGAGGGTCTTGGGTAGCATCTTGGCATAGGCAGCTATGGGGATTTCCTGTGACAATGGGCTTTTTAGAAAATTCAGGTATTCATTTTCCACTGATTTGTAGAATGAGAGACAAAGATGATGAAAGCTGTAAAGGTGATAGACATTATTGTATGGTGTGGTCTATCGGTGCAGCAGCACTTGAAATCCATTTCTGTATTCACATGGAACCGATCCACTTTCATCAGTATTAGTCTTGTCTGAGTGATTTGTCCTGTTTACTTCTCAGTACCTAACCAGGGCCAGGATAGGGATGGGATCTGCAGGTCATGGGGTCAACACCACTATGAAACATTTGATGGGATATACTTCTACTTCCCGGGGACCTGCTCTTACATTCTGGCCCAAGACTGCCACTCAACTACACCACAGTACACAGTGTGGGTAAGAGCATGCAGATCAAGGTTACCTAGTGATTTTTGAAAGCACTTATATGCATCTGAGCTCATAGGGCTTCTAGAAGTAAGCAGTTTTTTGAGGGTGATGGTGGTTATCTTTCTTTGAGCTTCCCTTTCATCAATTTCATCTTTTCCCTTGTTTACTCAGATCCACAACAGCCGAGTGTGTGACAGGAGCGTGTATTCATGCCCAAGAGCCCTCAGCCTGTTCTTCCCAAATGAGGAGGAGATTCACATCTCCGGTTATCAGGTCCATCAGGGAGGCCGCCGGTGTGTATGTGTTTATTTGAGACAGATATCAAAAGAAAGGAAAAATGTTGTTTTACAAAATTGTCAGAGCGAGAAAGGAAAACAATCGGTCTCAATTAAGTGGCAATAGAGAACTCACCTCAAGTCCCTGTGCTTTTTTGTGTAATGCCAGGCTAAGTCTGCCTCAGACTGTAGGTAATGTTTTTATTGAGCGGCTGGCCGATTACCTGCTGGTGAAGAGTGTGTTTGGCTTCTCTTTGGCGTGGGATGGAGGCTCTGGCGTTTATCTGAAGATGAGTGAGGAGCACCAGGGAGCCCCGTGTGGCCTCTGTGGGAACTTCAACCATGTTGCTGGGGATGATCTCACCACCGCTCGTGGTAAGACCGGCCTGACCAGACTCTCATCCTTTTATCCCTTCTCTCAGCACCCACTCACCACAATTATTATTATTATACACTCAACACTGATTCGGACCAATTATAGCGGTGGTGGGAATTGGTTAGACTAGAGTGGAAAGACAGGGGATAATTGATAGTTTGGGTTTGAATGGACGGAAGGAACTGGAATCCTTCCTCAGATGACCAGTAATATGAACTGCTGGTCCCTACTAGTTGGTAGTGAGGGTAAACTTAGCAAAAGAGAATAAACAAGTCAAATGTCAGTTTTAATAACATAATCCAGTTTGTGCTGTACTGTGAATTACCTTTTTTTTTATCAAGCTTAATTTCAGTGTTTTATATAGTAAAAGAGACATGATGTTGTATTGACTTTGTGTTTTATAAAAATGGATGCATGTTTTAAGGCATTCGGACAGATGAACCTGCACTGTTTGGAAACAGCTGGGCAGTAGATCTGCCTCATGAGAGAGCTTGTCCCTCAGTGGATCTTGACTTCAGTGGGCCCTGCCAGTCGGAATCAGACATGGATGTAAGGACCTTTTCTACCAAACATGAACATTCCGGTGCACACATGTAATAGGAAAATAAGCCAATTGAGGATTTATCTCCACAGCTAAATACAATTCCTCTCTGCTCTTATACCGTGTGAATACTTGTGTGAATACTTAACATGTTTGTAAATGTGTGCAGGATGCCATAGAGAAATGCAGTGCACTTCTCTTCTTCCCATTTCTGTCCTGTCACGAAAACATTGACCCAAATCCCTTTGTGGCCAGCTGTGTCTCTGACCTGTGTGTGTAAGTCAAATAATTCAGTAACACAAATACAACTTTATCTTAATCCATCTCTTTGCTCTGAGTGCTGAGTTAAACATAGTCACAGATTAAAGCTGTTTTCCATCACTGTGTTGGTAAAAATAAATTACATTTTTTAAAAATATTTGACATATTTTTCAGGTCTGACGATGAGGAAACATTCTGTCGAGCCTTGGTTGAATACACCCGAGCCTGCTCACATGTTGGATATCCAGTGAGAGAGTGGAGGGACAGTTTCCCATCTTGTAGTAAGTTTCCAGTGTAAACTCAATTAAAACCAGAGTTGTACATTTCACACTCATATTAGGTCAACGATGGCCATGTGCTGTAATTATTATAATAAGTATTTGTGTTTGTGTTTGTGTGTAGATGACGGATGTGAAGAGAGTTTTGTCTACAGAGACTGTATCAGTTGCTGTCCACCCACCTGTACATTTGAGAAAGAGTGTTTGGGAACCAACCTGCATTGTCTGGATGGCTGCTACTGTCCTGATGGTATTTCAAAACATTCATTCTTTTACTCTACCTTTAGTTTGTCTCATAATATATTGAAGTGATGCTCTTATTTTCATCATTGTCAAGTAAAATTCACAATGATTAAAATACAGTATACAATAGTTATAAGATAATATTATATTAGAACCTTGTGAATAATTTTAGATCTAAAAATACAAAAGAAATTCATTAAAAAAAAACAAGAGCAAGAAGTGGTGTTAAAATATGGAAATGGTCTTATGATAGAAATTAAATAGTGCAGTTTATTTTAGATTTTACTGTGAGAACAGCATGATATATAAGCCTTTCTAATCTCTTAATGCTGTCTCAAGTCAGTGTTCCTCTTTATGGATATTTATATATCTCTTTTCCTCAAATTTTGTTCTTCAATCATCTTCTTCATAGGTCTTATCCTACAAAATGGAACATGCATTGCTGTTTCTCAATGCCCATGTGTTTATCATGGAACATCTTATGTACAAGGGCATGTCCTTCAGCAAGGATGCAGCGTTTGGTCAGTATAGCAGTATAAATAAGAGTCAGCATCATGTAGCATAATATTATATTAACCCACTGTATGCTGTTTTTAGTGTGTGTATGGGAGGGGTTTGGAACTGCACAGAGAACAACTGCACAGGTGAGTTCAGTAAGCAAAAACAAAATACTAAATCATAAAAGCAGGGATTTTATTATATGTATTTTCTTTATTCAGCTGAGTGTTCAGTAGTAGGGGACGTATTTGTGACAACATTTGACGGGAGGATGTTTCTTCAACCGGGGGCGTGTCAGTATGTCCTTGCCAAGAGCCGCACAAGCAGCAGATTCATTGTTACACTGCAGTATACTACCTGCGCAGAGGTAACTTGCACAGAAAGCCGCATCCACACTCTGTAACCTTGCAGTATTTTTGTAATAAGCTGGCCTTCTTTGTTGATTACTATAGCAACAGGTGTGTATCCAGTCAGTGACAGTGGTGCTGGACGAAGATGTGAGTCGACAGATCACTTTAACCAGAGAAGGGGAAGTGATCGTTGGTGTCAACCCGGCGCCGATCTTGCCCTACATTGACGGTACGTTTCAAATGCAAACAGATCACTCTGCATTATAAGTACCTACTCACTTAGTTTTAATATGTTTGCATGTAATATTGTCTGTGTTCTGTCTGTGTATATAGATGCAGTGGAGGTGCGGAAGCTTACCTCTGTCTTTACACAACTGAAGGCAGGGATTGGTCTGAAACTGCATTATGATGGTCGAGGGGGGCGGGTCTACCTGCACGTGGACAGCCAGTGGCGTGGATTAACCCTTGGCCTTTGCGGAACCTTCAATGGAAATCTACGAGATGACTTCCTGTGAGCTAATACTTCCTTCATCATAGAGGACTGTTGAAGTTGTCCGGTAGTCTGGCTTGAATTCAGTGTTTATGTATGGTTGTATTTGTAGATCCCCTGCTGGTATGATAGAGGGCACTCCGCAGCTTCACAGCAATTCTTGGAAGGTGTCTTCTGCTTGTGTAGCTCCTGTTAATCTGCCAATCATAGACCCATGTGAGATGAACCAGCACAATGGTAATTATGGTTTCAGCTAGTTTATTTTGGCTGTACTTCTTGTTTAAATCACACCATACACTAATTATGCTACACAATCTGACTTCTTAATTAACCCATAAAGACCCAGTGCTACTTTTATGGCAGTTTCCAAGTATTTTTTCCTCTATATTTAGCTTTTCTTTAGGGATTTTTCACCATTTATTATGACATTACCCTCTGTATTTTGCATTTTTTTCAGTGAACATCAGACATTTTCCTTTATTTAATTCACGGATCCACTATCATTGATTAAACTCCATGGGTTTTACTGGTGAATCAATGTTGTAGAAGATGATGGTGTTTCCACATTCACTACGGACCCTCTGACTGTCCAAATAGGTCAAATCTGATGACCATGAAAGGATGACAAACTGTATTTTAAACCAATTATTTATATGTATTGATAGGATTAGTGCATCAGCAGGTATTAAACAGTTTAGATCAGTAGATACTTTTGTCGTTTGTTAAGACCGCTGTTAGGGTCTTTATGGGTTAAAACAGGTCCCATATGAGTGAGTTTAACTGCTATTTAATCTTGTGTAAACTAGAATTGTGAATTTTCTTTTTACTTTTTTTTGTAGTATTCTATGCTACTCAGTGTGAGATTCTCTTGGGGAATGTGTTTGCTCCATGTCACGGCTACATCAGTCCAAATGTCTACCAGCAGCAGTGCCGGTATCAGGCATGCCGCTGTGGGAGCAGCTGTTTGTGCACAGCACTCGCACACTATGCATACCTCTGCTCAAAACACGGAGCTGACATAGATTTTAGGTCGCATGTCTCTGAATGTGGTGAGTATTGCTCTTCCATGTTGCTTGTAATCACACTGTTTTAAGTTGCATATTAAAAATTGTATAGTACTGTACATACACATTTTCATTTGAATATATATTTGAGTTGTAGAAATTGAACTACATATAAAATGTCCCTTTTGTTGTATGTATACAGGGGTTGTGTGTCTTGGGGGAATGCTGTACCACTCCTGTGTGTCATCCTGTGGTCGATCTTGCCGTGCTCTGTCCAGCCCTGACACATGTAGCCCCGAGGACTGTGCGGAGGGCTGCGGCTGTCCACACAATAGTTACTATGATGATGCACGCCAGCGCTGTGTCCAATTGTAAGACTTCACTACCTCATATATTTTCTATTTCATTTGACAGAAATGCACACATATTCTACTTTTGAAGTATTCATTACATTTAAATTTGATTTTCTTTAAGTTTCAATTTGGCTTGAGGTTATAATTCTAATTTTCAGTTTTATTTTTCAGGTAATTTTCAGGTAATTTTAGTTTTGCAGGTATTATGAAAGATTTTTTGAAAGAGGAAAGATGTATTTGTATATGCTGAAAAAAGTAGAAAGAAAGAAGATATGATGTCAAATATTAAAAGTTACAAAATCAGAGGCTTTATTAATCAGTTCAAGAAATCACAAACTCTGTAGGCCAAAAGAAGTATGCAGTTGGTTTATTTATTGATCTAGAAAAGTATTTGACACATCAAATAAGAGAATTTTCATGAAAAAAATAGATCATTATGACATTAGATGCATAGTCTTAGACTGGATTAGGAAGCATTTAATGAAGGATAATACAACTATATTTAGTTAGCAATTTGACAGTTACTGTATGAAACTACTACTAAATACAAATAGATTATCTTTTATCTAAAAAATAAATAAAAATTCAATTCAGTAACTGCAGAATAAATATACAAATAAGTATTCAATTAGATGGTGTTGCTATTGAAAGAGTTAGTGAAATTACATTTCTCTGGGTTATAATAGCTGAAGGAGTGAAAAGGCTATTACACATAAATTATTTGCAACCAAAAACATCCATGAGCTTTGCAGTATTTGTAGTATAAGCAAAGCAAAACAGGATTTGGATCATAAAGCACTCTGTATTCTGTACTACACATTGGCTTCACCTTACTTGAGCTACTGTGTAGTGGTTTGGGGCAATAATTCAAGAAGCATTTTACATTCAGTGATTATTCTTCAAAGAAGAGCAATGCAGTTATTCACAACACTGGGTATTAGGATCATACACACTCTGTTTAGAGTCAAAAATATTAAAATGCCCAAACCAGGTAGAATATAAAATGGCACTATTTATGTTCAAAGCAAAAAATGATCAATTACCAGTTAATAGTCAGTAGTGCTCACTGAATGAAAGTAAAGTTATAATGTAAAGGAACTATTTAATTTCAAAATTGTTAAAATATGTGCAACACCGAAAATAACAACAAACCTGCATGCATGTAGTTATATGTATGAAAATATATATGCATGTGAATGTGTATGTGTATGAATGCATACATAGATGTGTCTGTATTTTACTTCTAGCCCTCTCTGAGTTTATAGAGAGACTGCATTTGTTATTTTCTATTTATGTTTTGATTATTTTTTTAATTAATCTATTGATCAGTTGATTGAGTACTTTAGTTCTTGTTATATGTTCAAAAAATTACAAAACTAAATTTACTAAATTACTAATTAAATTGGTAAATTACTAGTACAATTACTTAATAGAGTTCTAATGATGAACAAATCCAATGTATTCTCATTCACAATGACTCATAAAAATCACAGAAAAATTAAGCTTATTTTGCAGTTTCATTAAGTTTTGTTGCCTTGATCATAGGTGTTTTATGTTATGTTTTGTTTTTATTTTAATTTCATTCAACATATTTATTTTTACACTGTTAGTTTTCATTTTCATCAATTATAATAATCCTGATGACATGCACAGAAAAAAAAAACAGCTCAGCACAGGAAGCATCAGCATTAGTTAACGTAATTGAATTAATGTCATGAGTTTATCCTCAGGTCTCAGTGTCACTGTTACTGGATGGGTGGTGTGTCACAGCCAGGGGAAGTGACCTTCAGCGCCTCTGGCCCCTGGTGAGTCACAGTCGGCCTTGACCCGCGTTGAAAGTAAAAGCTCACTTTGGCTTCCCTCCTAACTGCATACAGTGCAACATCTTTACACTCACCGTCTGATACATTTGAGAAAGCAATAAAAGCTTGAGTGATCGTCAAATGAGACGTAGAGCACTTAAACTAGTCTTGTGTTTTATAACATTGCTCTCTTTCCCAAACACTCACCCCTTTTTCTCTCTCTTCCTGTCTGCTCCATCAGCCTGTGCAGAAATGGGAAGATGGAGTGTGTGCCAGAGGAACAAGGTAACCCCTCCGCACTCTCCCCTCCTTTCAGTTTCCACTCTTGTTCATTCCAATAACAAAGTGCCGTTTCAGGCTGTGTCCCTTTTGCTGAAATCAAGATCCTTATGTCTGCAGTTGTAACTTGTTTCCCATGACTGGCTGTTGCGGTTGATGTTTAAAGATTGTGTGTATGTGTGTGTGTACTTTGCAGAGCCAGATAGTGTAGAAGTTGGGGAGTGTCCAGAGGGGAAGGTGTACCACAGCTGCAGTGAGCAGAGAGGAGGTGTAGCATGTGCACCAACCTGTCGTAATCTTATGCTGAATCTGACCTGTCCTCCAAACACACCGTGCATCCCTGGCTGTGTTTGCCCTCCTGGGTAATATTCATCTACTGCAGTCTAAAATGTTGCTGCTTTGTATTGTGGAACAAGCATGCTTTAGATAAGTTCTTTATCAGAATATTGATGTAAACTTTATTTGCCTGTAGACCCTGATTAGCAAATTAAACCATCAGAGTGCAAGTATCATTAGCAATCAAAGAAGAAAAAATGTGCAAAATTACCTAAAGTTTGCAAGCTTGGAGGTCATAACTCCCTATGAAGTTGTAATAATATGTTTGATATTGATATTTTTGTATTTACTGCCTGTTTATGTTTATGTTTATATTTATACCCTAAATTAGAAATTTCACTTTAAGGGATTTCCTAGTATAATAAAGGTAGGATAAAATAAATAAATGCATTTATTTAAAAGTTCAGTGATTAGAACATGGAGAATTAAAAGCCTTTGATAAAGTCAGATTTACACAGATCTGTGGTATTTATCCATATCAGTATTTTATAGATATCTTGTTTCATGAAGCAATTTGTAAAATTGCTTGAGAAAACTGCTATATAAATAAATTGTCACTTACTTGTGCTTTATCTATGAAGGTTGGTGCTGCACCATGGAGAGTGCTACTATCCAGAGAACTGTCCCTGTTCCTGGCTGGGCCTTGAGTATCTTCCTGGAGAAACTGTGGAAACACCATGTTACAAATGGTATAAGCCCTAAGTCTACTCCCCATTTTTTGCAGTTAGATAACTACCTTAACAACAGTAAAGCCTCTGTATTATTCATAAAGACAAACTACATATTACCATATTGATTTTTCAATGGAAAATTGAAACAAATGTTTAATAATGTGAATGTCAGTATAAATGTGGACGGGTATCTGCTTGTTTGTCTCCTCAGTGTGTGTCACCGTGGCTATTTTAACTGCACCTACTCACCATGCCCAGCTGTGTGTACAGTCTACAGTGACAGACACTACCATACCTTTGATGGCCTTGAGTATGACTACCACTCTGACTGTCAAGTGTATCTTATTAAAGTGAGTGAAGTTTCTCAACAAGTACTTTGCAGTGTTTCCATCTGACTGTAAAGTTTTCTGGTAGAAAAAATCTAACTATCTTTTAAAAGTATAAGTACTGTTATCACACTGGAAAATATCATTGTGCTAAATGGTTTTTGGATAGGTTTTGGACATGTATGTTGTGTATTTTATATACTTTTAGGTAGCTTAATCTATAGCAATGCCTTACATTCTACATCATTTTCTATGAGATCATCATATGTTTGTAATTATTTTACACATCAAACATCTACAACAAAGCTGAAAAAACTATTGTTTCCAGCTTTGTGATAATACATTTTACAGTTAAGCCAAGTTTTTAAAGGTGTTTACTGAGCTTAAAAATTAGCATCATTTTTGCAACTTCTAACAAACTCTTAATATTTAGGTTTTCACAAACATGCACAGAGATGGAAAAACTATAATATGAAATGTTAAATAAGAGCTAGAGCTGCTTGTCAAATGTAGTAATAAAAGTACAATATTTGCCACTTAGATGTAATAGAGTAGAAGTATGAAGTTTTATAAATGGAAATGTAAGTTGAGTATAAGTACCTGAAATTAGAAAAAGTACTTAGTTATGTTCCCAGACTGATGTAACTGAACTGCATTTTTTTTTTTAAAAACAAAGAAACAAAAAACAAGAACAAAGTTAGGGCACTGAAGCAGGTGTCAGGCAGCTTTTGCTAAACTGTGTCACAGAAGTGTGTGTGAGAGGTGGTATGTGTTTAAGAGCAAGGAAGGAGCATCCTTTGCATTTCCTGGCCAAAACTGATTTGGATCTAGGAAAGAAGAACCAAGAGTGTTTCTAATCTTGGAAGAAAGGGTGTTTTTTAATTAGAGAAGATTAAGGTGTGTATGTGTGGTGTTGAGTAGTGTGTATGTGTTAGTCGGTTTGCACCATGGTAATGCTACCAGACGTTGTGCAAAGCTGTAGCCACACAAAGGGTCCAGTGTTCACCTCAAACCCCAGGGCTCCTGCGCTCCCAGGGATATAGAATTAGAATTAGCAGAACAGACCCTCCAGTTCAGATCCAACAGGCTGCCGACCACCACACAGACCTTAGAAGAATGGAGAAGGAGGTCAGAGCTGTGTCTTAATAGGCTGAAGTTGCTTCCTCTTCTTGTCATCTTTCACGTATCTAGAATGACACTATTTTCTGAGCAGGTGCTTACTTGTCTCTAGGTTGAATGTTTGGAGTGTACAGTCTGACTTTAGATGTAAAAAAACATCTGTTATGTTATTTTAGGTATGAGATGAGCTGAGAGGACCTCCATTCCTCCATTCCAAGAGTAATATTTCATGAATATAATTTTCTTTCCCATGTCACCAGAGTGCAGGAGAAACCGAGGTGTCCATTGTCGCCCAAAACAAGGACTGCTATGAGAGCGGCATTGTGTGCATGAAAATACTGGTCATTCATGTGGGACTTACCAAGATCTACTTCACTGACAACTCTGGCAATCCTGTAGGAACTATGCACACACTCATGCATTCTTTACACCAAATACAGAATGTTGAGGCACCTGTATTTCTCTTAAAAATATCATGTATCTGGTAAAAAAAAAAAAAACAACAACTCTATTTTCTTTAATAATCCATGTGATGTGCTTGTCCCATTTTAGAGCCCATCAACCGTCATTGGCAGAGGATCAGAGTTTGAACTGTGGAAAGCAGGGTACTACACTGTAGTCCACTTCGCTAATCAGGACCTGACAATTCTATGGGACCGCAAGACGACTGTACACATCAGAGCTGGACCTCAGTGGAAGGTCTGGATCACAACAAAATGTTTTAACTCCTTCAGGTATTTCAATAAATGACAATACATGACACAGTGTTTCTGCATTTTTTTACCTTTAGGGCCATCTCAGTGGGCTATGTGGAAATTTTGATAGTGTGACAGTGAATGACATGACCACCTCCAGCCACATGGAAGTCAATAATGCACAGTCCTTTGGAGATAGTTGGGCCCTGGGACAGGTATAAGTCAGATCAGGACTTCTCGGTCATTAATCCTCACTCTATCCTGTTTGCTCTCTCTGTCTTTGTTTATCTCCCACTTACTTACTCTTTCACTCCTCTCTAGCCCTCTGTTACATCTGTAATTTATGTGCGCTTGCTTCCCTCGAGTCCTCTGTGATATTTAAGAGTAATCAGACACTCAATCACCGTCTGTGTGTGTGTGTTCCTGTGTTTTAGTGCGAAAGCGAAAGTGTAGTTGAGCGACCGTGTGAAGGGGACTTGGGGAGACAGCCGTACGCCAAGAGGGAGTGTGCTCTCCTCTACAGCGATGTCTTTGCACCCTGTCACAATGTGGTGAGTGCCATTGAACTGATGCACGCACACACACACACACACACACACACACACACACACACACACACACACACACACACACACACACACAC
>JAPTGZ010000023.1:14660706-14677771 GCA_029814645.1 Fowleria isostigma | reverse complement strand
ACACACACACACACACACACACACACACACACACACACACACACACACACACACACACACACACACACACAAACATTCATATGAAATGAGTGCAGCTGCGGAAAGGTTATCTTGCTTTCAGCGGGGGAGTAGGGCTGGGTGAGGGGTTATGGGAACAACTCTTAACTGATCCCAGACAATACTCGGTTTCTCAAAGAGATAAATACCAAATTCCACACCAGATGCAAGGTTACACACGCTGAAGGACTCACAAGGAAAACACATCTAAATGTGCTTCGACTGCATTTTTGTGGCTGCATTTGGCCAGCAGATGGAGCCATGTATATATGCACAAAAATGTTGTTAAAGATAGTATCAGAGCACTCAGTTAATTTCAATGGATTTATTGGTAATATGCTAACAATATGATGAGCATCAATGGTTGCTTATGCTAAAAATTTTCCCTAGAGAAGTTCTTAAGTTTCTATTTTTTATTTTGTGTGGGATTGTTATACATTAGATACAATATTTGTGAAATCCATAATTAATTGCACTCTGTTGAAAGCCATTTTTGTGTAAAATTATCATCTGGCTTCTTTTTATTTCTGTTTTTATGGCTTGTTCATTGTATATGTGGAAAGAAAATGGAAATTCTCGAGAATAGAGCATTTTTGCTGCTGTGTTTTTTGCCCTGAAACATGTTGTAGGTAAATATGCAGTGCCTTTTTACTTGACAGAGAGGCAATTTTAGGTGACAGCAAGAGAACTTCACTGTTCCTGTTCTTTTCCATGCAGTTCTTTGTTGTCTTGCCTGGCTCGCTATTGGGTAGATAGTCTCCACAAATAAGTACATGCAAAGAGCTGTAGTTCTTCTGAAACTTTAAAGTTTAACTCAAAGGGTTTTATTGTACAGGAAAACTATTTTAGTTGTCTTTTTTTTTTAGATGATACAGGGTTTTTTTCAGTCCATCTCTGAGTATGTCTATTTCTTACTAAAGTAAGGGGAATACAATTTGGAGAAAATAATCAAGTTATACAAATTCCCTTATTTTTAGCATCTCATCTGAAGTTCTCTCTATATTCGAACTGTAGAGAGATCTTCATCCTAACCCATTTAGTAAGATGACTTAAATATTTAAATTTAGGCCTCTTACTCCAGTGAAAATTTAACACATCACCAAAACAGGTTTTGTGCATCATGCAGCTTAAAAAATGATAAAAATAAACCTGAAAATGCAGTCTGGATGAAGTCTGCTCTTAATTTGCATTACAGTAGCCTAATTAGTGTGACATTTGGGCAGACCTACTCACTGCGGACACATTTTGTCTTCCTGTCATAGAGCTCAACTGATCCCCCCTGCATCAGACGCTGACCCACATTCCTTTGTCATCATATCTCATCACTCCTTTTCCTGTTTGAATTATTGAAAACTAGTCACCCCCTAAAAACAAGACCTCCCCAGCTTCCCTGCTATGAGATCAGGCCTTTCACCATGAGTTTGTCTGTTTAACCTGGTGTATATGTGCATGTTTAGGTTTAGGTCTATATAGTCATCATCCATAATTCAGAAAATACAAACAATGAGGCTGATCTTAAGTCAACTGATTGTGAATTCTGAATACTGAATAGGCTGAGGCAGAAGCTAAATGCTTATAAATGCCTTGCCTACATTCAAATCAAAATCAGTTTTCTTGTATCCCTCAAAAATATCTTTACAAACCAATATTTTGGAAACCATTAATGAGTTATACATCTTTAAATGTATATTTATGTCATTCCATAATTTAACCCCAATAACAGTAATATATCTTTTTATACATTTAACACCTTTTTTCCTGTATCGAAAAGAACTTTGAACAGAGTCTGGGAATGACCTTTGTTGGGCTCAGAACATTATTTGCACAGTTTTGTAATAAAATAAGTCATTGAGTTTTATAACATGGAATTTAGAAACAGCGGAGTTGTGTGAGTGTAATGATCAGCTTTATGGATGATTTGTATGGCTCATTTCTGTCGTACAATAATTGGATTAGTTATTGGTTTGAAGGTGGATCCCCATAGCACCACACAGTATGACGGGTAAGGTTGAAAAATTGAAAAATAAATAGAGTCCTATATAATTTAAAACTTTCCTAGTTTTATAAAGGATCCCTATACATTCAGAAAGTTTACCTTTAATGTAATTCATATGTTGTTTCCATGTTAATTGATGGTCAATCACAACCCCAAGGAATTTTGTCATAAATGCTCTTTCACTCTCTTTAGTTTAACAATTACTAATTTCTTGACAACTTCCAAAAACCATAAATTGTCAAATATGCTTGTGTGTGTCCATTTATACATGGTGTGTACCTCCCAGGTGGACGTGGCCTGGTTCTATAGAAACTGTTTGACTGACACCTGCAATTGTAACCGAGGAGGGGACTGTGAGTGTTTGTGCACGTCCATAGCTGCATATGCACACAAGTGCTGCCAACAAGGGGTCACAATACACTGGAGGTCACCCTCTGTGTGTCGTAAGTACCTACACATATCAGTTAACACATTTCCACTCTCACCTCTTTGACCTACTTCTACCAGTCTCTCCCTGCATCAGCAAATATACGGCTATTTTATATTCCAGTTATGTATTACCCCCAACCCATTATATCTCACCATGTTATTACTTCGGTTCTTTTGATATTCTTTATAACTCCTGAACTGATTTGCGCTTCTCTTGCAGCCTATGACTGTGAATACTATAATCAAGGTAAGTATAAGAGTACTTCTCAAAGATCTATGTGGCACATCACAACACTCATTTCCTGCCTCTCTCACTTCCCCACAGAGTTAGGTGATGGGCCATTTTCCTTGGTGAGTGCTGTCTACAATGACACAGTTTTTGGAGTGAATCGCACCAGCAGCTCAGTGTTTCCACTGGTGAGAGAGAGACCGGGTCAGCTGCCTCCCCCAGGCCTGCTGTTCAACTTCATGATCACTGCGGGCTTACAAAAGGACAGGACATCACGTCAGTATCCACAGTCATAAAATGATACACCGCCATTTTTTTCACACTAATCCAACCCCTGTTTTGATAAAATCCCCAGGTGTCCCCGTGGTGTCACTGGAATCTGCAGAGAGACCAAACTACTTCCTTGTTGTGTCGGGGCACAGCAGTCTTCAGTTGGAGCGCTGGACTCGAGGAGCAGAGTTTAGTCGCAGGGCAACCTTTATCCAGCACCAGGGTCTGTTTCTGCCTGGTCACATCTCATTTGAGCTTATTGGTCAACCTGGGATTTTTCTGACCCTGACACGCAGTGCTGCGCGAGCCCAACGATATGACCCCACAGACAGCTTCAAGGCCAGCAGTAGTTTCACACTGGAGGGTCAGGAACGTGCATGTCCACAACACACACATATTCGTTTGAATATACACACTCACCCACAATTAATTTTTCCTTCATTTTGGCAGAGAGCAGTTTTGTCATCCCATATCGTATGATGTGTGAGTGGCGATACCAGCCATGTGCGAGTCCATGTGTCCAGACATGCAATGACCCAGATGCCACACGTTGCCAGTTTCTTCCTCCGTAAGATTCTTTTCACTTTAAAAATAGTGATGAAAGTTGCAAAGTTTTGTTTTTATTTAGTGTTCAGTTTAAGTTTAGTTTTTTGTTTCAGTGTAGTATAAGAGCTTTTTCACATGTGGAAGACCAAAGCAAACATTGTAAACATTTAATCTGGTTCATTTTTCTTTCACATGGAAGAAAAGCCTATGAAAGAAGCATTCTAATATATCTTATCACCATCATCTTTGTATGTTGCTTCTCCATTTATAGATAACCATCCATCTGCAATGGACAGGATGTTAATTTAACACATTTTTAAATTCTTCTGTTTCTTTTTCTCTTATTTTTGGTGACAATAGTCTTGAATCTTGTGATTGGTTTGAAAATCTAAATTATCCCAAAGGAGTAAATGTAAATGAGTCAAATCTTGGTTCAGTTTGATCTGGACTGAAAACACCTCTTTTGGTCAGACCAAAGGCCCCCTGTTTGGTCAATGTTGTGGTTCAGGGGAGGATTTGGGGAGTTAGAAAATTAGATGCGAAGATGTTAAACCACATAACTACTGCACATAACTACTTTCAGTTTGATATCCATTAAATTAACTTGTTTAATTTTTATTTACTTTCAATCTCTCAGTTATTTTGAATACAGCAATGATTGATTTATGGAGAAAAAGATGGGACAAAAGAGAAACAACATAGATTGTGGCTGCAATTCCACGTCATTTTAGTTCATGTTGTATTTTTTAGCATAGCTATGAATTATTTTATGCCTTTTTTTTTTAAATTTTAGGTTCGTTATTAATATTATTTCTCTACAACTAGTTTTAGTCTTGATTTTCATTAATTATAATTACCCTTTTTAACACCAAATCAAATTTTGGCTCAGCCCACATACTGAACATGATTTTGTACATTACAGTGTAGAGGGCTGCTTTCCCCGTTGTCCAAAGAATATGGTCCTTGATGAAGTCACTAGAAGATGTGTCTACACAGAGGACTGTGAGTAAATAGAATATCTTGTCTTAAATTCCACCGAAAAGCAATTGCAAGCTTTAGATTTCTTAAACTTACATTTTAAGAACAGTACAGTTTTATGATCTAATGCCTTTTTCTTTAGGTGTGACACTTCCACCAACTCCAACTCCATTTGCTTATGTGACACGGTCCAACAGAACAACTACAGCACCTCCAACAACTACAACTACAATCACAACCACTACACCCACTACCACTACCACAAGGCCCACAACAACAACCAGCACTACAACTACTACAATAAGGCCTACAACGACCACAACTACTACTACAACTACTACAAGGCCCACAACTCCCACCACCACCACAACAAGACCCACTACAAGTACCACCACCACTACTACAACCAGAACAACCACAACCACTACCACCACCACCACCAGAGCAACCACTACTCCCTCCACAACTCTCACACCCACAACAACAACTGCAACCACAGTCACTCCCACTACCCCCACTACAACAATATCCACAGAGCGGGTAACTACTTTGCTCACCGCTTTACCAACCACATCTCCGACTACTACCACTCCTCCCCTGCCCTCTACTGCTACTACAGTTATTGTTACCACGACTACCCTCACTCCTTCAACTCCACCTGAGACCACTACACTCAGAACAACTGAAATTACCCCCACCCAAACCATAGTAACCACAGCTGTCACTACAACCGTCACCACACCTATGCCTACGACTGTGCGCACCGAAGCCACAACACTCCCATCCACTACCTCTCCTACACCTCCTACTACTCCTCCTACCTCCACCTTGTTTATCACTACTACTACTACTACCTCCACACCTTCAACACCAACCTTAACCCCAGCATTAACCACGGTGCTGACATCCACTGTTGCCACCACCCCACCTCCAGTGACCACCCCCACGACAACACTAACACCAACCACAACCGACACAACCACGGCACCCTCCACCACTCGAACAACTGCACCTGAAACCACCCTCGAAAGCACGACCGCACCTACACCTACACCAGCTCGCACTACTACTACTGTAGAGACGACCACCCCAATGGAAACCTCAACAGTTTCATTAACGACAACAGCTATCCTCCCTACAACCACTGAACCCACCACAGAGCCCTCCACCACAGAAATAGTCACAACCCCCGAAACCTCTATTACAACGGAGGAAGTATCAACCAGACCTCCATTTCTTTTGCCTACTACTCCCTGTACAGTAAGTATTGCTGTTTTTGATACAGTTCAGTGTGATTGACAGTTGCTTTTTGCTATTAATATAGATTAATAACAGTTCATATACATAGAGTAAATATAATGAAGAATACAAGCCATTTATTGGCATTGAAGTCTGGAACACATGAATTCAAAATACATTTCTGGTTACCTTTTTGGCTTTTTAACAAATATTGCACAGATCAAATTTGACATTAATTTTAACTTCAAAACGCAAAGGCTATGACTGAAATACAGTTGTGGAATAAATTATTAGACCACCATATGTTTTCTTCAGTTTCTTTTTAATGCCTGGTACAACTAAAGGTACACTTGTTTAGACAAATATAATGATAACAAAAATATCTCATAGTAGTTTAATTAAAGAGCTGATATCTATCCATTTACCATGGTTTTCTTGATAATAACCAAAATCACATAAGTTCTTGCATCTATAGCTTGACATTGTACTGACAAAAACAGTGCTTTTAGACATTCCATGTTTTCTTTTCTGTCTGTTTTATTCACATGATACACACAATAGTTAGTACTTGATTGCATAACGATTGTTTTTGATTACTTTTGATGGTCTAATTTTTTTTCTGCAACTGTACATAAAGAAATTAAACTTTGATTACATAAGGCAGTTTAGTATCTGCCAAATATTAAATCAGATAGTGGGAAATGATTTGGAACTCATGATGCTCATATGAGATTTTTCTTAGTTTCATCTCGTAGTTTCATACAGGTGAATGATTGTCACAATTCTGAAAAAAGTTGCAAAGCTTATATAATTGCAGCTAATCTAACTGTGCCATAAATGCACCCAGACTGGTGTTACATTGTCAGCTGCTGATTTGAATTACGGGACATGTCAGTTGCCTTTGGAAACCACAACGTGTGAACTTTTCTCCACAGCCTCCTTACTCTTACCGTATAGATGAGTGTGCAGAGCTGATCTGTTTCAATGGAGAACTCCTTCTTCATAACTCCTCTCTTCATTGTCGCTACAACACAACTCGTCCCCGATGCAGTCTGCTGGGCCTGCCCATCCTCATCAATACAGACCCCTGCTGTCCACAGTTCCAATGCCCATGTGAGTTTGGTAAAAAAAAAAAAAAGGAACAAAATTTGACCATGATTTTTTAATAACAGACTTAATGATGTGAACTTCTTTTTCCAGGTCGCTGCACTGTTATGTCAGATCTGCGTGTGATCACGTTTGATGGAAATAATGTGGCCTTGTACGATAATGGCTCGTACATTCTTGTTAACCTTCCAAGAGAGACTATTATCGGTACTGTGGAAAAATGTCCAACCAGCCAGGTAACAAGCATGAACATGGAATAGTGCATAAATTGACTTTGAACATTCTTTTCATTAAAATATCTTCCTTTTTTTTTAAGAGTGTCAACTCCATCAGGCGAACAGTGAGTAGAGATTTTTTTTCCAGGAAGTTGTTGTGCTTGTGGTATTCAATACTGTTATCCATTCATCACATATTTTATGTATTATGATCCTCTAAATTAAAACCCCTACCCCTTACAGAGTCCTTCAGGTGGAACATCAGGTCTTTGTTTCAAGAAGCTAAACATCACTACCTCGTCCTACCGAATCATTATTCACAGACTGGATCGAAAGGTGACCCTCTTATGTAATTTACAGTCAAAATGTCATATTTCCACATGCATAATTTATAAAATTTTATTTCATCTTTCATTTAATCATGCAGATCCACTGACAATCTCACTAGACAAGGAAATTAATTAAACCCGTCAAAAGAGCCATATAAAAAACATAAGATAATGAAGCTGGTATGTCTGTCAACATTAATGTGAACATGAAAGAATATCTGCTGTAGAATGTGGCAGAGTTTAAAGGTTCATTCAACTGTGTGATACAGAGTGGAACATGGTGTAAGATAATTGTCATTTGTGATAAAATGTAAAGAACTTTGCTGTGTCCAATCTTACTGCTGTAGTGGAGCAGCATGACATTAAGAGAGACCTCTATAAAAGGAAGGTATGGATATCAAATTCACAGTAATTTTGCAGTTTAAGAAAGTCAGATATTCTTTTATTCTATACAAATGTCCCAGTGAGATTGAGTTTTAAATTAAAGTCTACTATACTGTACTTATATAATGCCTTGTTTCTGCACCCCTGTCTCCAGGTAACAGTAAACTACAGACCCGTCAGACTTCCCTTTTCCAGACACTCTCTGTATGTGGAAGATACAGGCAGCATGTATCTGATCAATACACCTGGTGGGATCAGCATACAATGGTATCACAGCACTGGCATCATGGTGTTGCAGTACATCACTCCCACTAACGCATCTGTACCCACTCGAGGACTGTGTGGTGAGAGCATGCACACAGAAACACACGCTCCACTTTCACCACATCAGCACCAGTCTCATTTATCTAAGTGCCAGATATCAGCACCTAAAGGCTTAATGTCTAAACAGCAGCATCACTTAAGCTTGAGTCATTATGAGATATGACAATTTGAGATGTTAAGAGCCATTGGTTTTAATTAGGGAGTTTAGCACACGTATTACCTCGTTTCACTTTAAATTGCTTGCTATAATTTAACTGACGTACACACTTGCACATCAAATCAGCATTCATTCACCAGTCCAAACATCTGTGTGTGCGAGCCCACCATCTGTCTGCTCATCTTACCAGGTTGTTGTGATGGGAATCCAGAAGATGACCTAAAGCTGCCAAATGGGACGGTAGTGAGGGAAGTTGGAGACATGATGCTTTTCCTGCAGGCTTGGAGAGTTCACACTACTGATGAGGCTGAACACATGCGTAGGGTTGGAGACAACTGCACAACTGGGGACTGTTCTACCTGTATATCGATGCTTCGGCAGAGAGCATTCACACCATGTCACAGCAAGGTATTTATTGAATGGTCGAGTTATTTTTAAATTCTACAACTATAACACATTCACACCTATAAATGTTAACGCATTGCCACAGTATGTGCACAGCACTTAACACAAATACAGATCATTATAAGTCTTTTAAATCACAGTTAAATTAATATTTTTGTCTGATTATTGGTTTCTTTAATAAGTGAAATAATATACAATAATCCAGTGATTATAGGAAAAAACTGCCCTGAAGAGGTTTATTTCATGATCCTGAACTTGTTCTACATTATTCTTTACGTATGCAAAGATTCTCTGAGTCAAATCTAATTTTTTTAAGATAAGATATTCCTTTATTAATTCCAGGTTTACAACAGCAAGATTATAGTACACAGCACACAAGAGCATATACAGCAATACAATCAAAATCTATTAATACTATTTGCAGTTGAACACATTTTGATAAAGGATAGGGAAGACGCTCATACATACACCTATACACACATATCTACACACATAATTATATATATATATATATGAGTACAGATTATTGCGCTGCTAAAAGGATATTTTATTGCACAGATTATTGATGGGTTTATTGTATAGATTAATTTAAAATAAACGGTTCATTGAAATGTCATCAAAATTGTTGTATGAAAAGCAATAACCAACACATAGGAGCTGTAAACTTCAACACACATAGAGCGAATCATATTCTTCCAATGAAAGGAAGCATGCTTGCTTGGTTACAGACCCCTGAACAATAATCACATTATCATTTTATGATTTTTTTTTGTTAAAATATATTGCAGAGAGTCTCTCTAAAATAATAACACATATCACAGTAGCAATATCTATTTAGCATTATGCTGATTTTATTTCTTAATTACTCCAAATTAGCCATTGATAAAACACAAAACTAATCAACCATTTTCATGCTGTGTGTTTGCAGGTGTCTCCAGAACAGTTCTGTGACATCATGTGGGCAGGAGATCTGCACTACAAAGATCACCAGTGTGACTTTTTGGCAGCATACGTGGCAGTTTGCTACACCCATCAAGTCTGCATCAGCTGGAGACGACCCAACTTCTGCCGTAAGGAGGGACAGGCAAACAACACACACACATACATCCTTAAGGCCTTGTGTTGCACATGTATACACACACATTGTAATTCTTGTTTTGCATTTGCTCATGCATTGCTAAGTGTCTGTCTTCCTGTAGCATTACGGTGTCCCCCTGGAAAGGAGTATCAACCATGTGTGAGCACCTGCACCAGTCGCACTTGTCTGAACAGGGAGTACTATGAAGAGACCACCTGCTCCTTTATCAGGGAGGAGTGTGTGTGTCGCAGTGGAACCATCTTGCACCGGGCTGATTCCCCATTCTGTGTCACTGAGGATCGCTGTGGTAAGTAATAGAGTCTATGTATTAACATTGAGAAAACATTTGAATATGTTTTAGACATGTTTTTATTAGTTATGGGTAATGTTAAATGTGTAAAACAGTTAATCCTGAGACACTGCAAGGGGTCAGGGATGAGAAAAAAAAATCTTGGATGCGACAAAAAACTCAAAGCCTTATTCATCCACACACAGTAATCAAAGCACTCACAACCATGTCTCGCAAACAGTAGGTGCATAGCAACAGCTGCAAGTTGATTGTCTTTCTGATGTGTTATTAGTTTCCTTATTCCAATGCCATTAGCTTGTGTGATGTGCACAAATCTCACACAGGCTTCACACACAGCATGACCTGAATGACTGAATCCTTCTCTGTTTTTTAAATAGGTTTTAAAATTTATGTAAAACAAAGAAAATAACTTTGAGGAATGGAAAAAGACAGAATAGGCAACATTAAATACTGCCCTACAGATTTTGATAGTGTCAAAGGAGGCATCGGTGCTAGTCTTGATCCAGCTGGTTCTGGATTCTGTTCCGGCAGGATTAAATCCAGCTTCTGGGGTCATGTTTTGTTCTCAGAGTGTTTTTTTGGCTTGGTGTTTTCTAGTATGCACCGATAATGAGGGTAACCCCCGGGCCCCTGGAGAGGTGTGGAATGGCTCTTCCCGGAGTTGCTGTCTGTATAAGTGTATGGAGAATGGTTCTGTAGTAGCTGTCGAGCCTGAGTGCAGCTCTGTGCCTACGCCACTGTGTGAACGGGAGGGAGAGTATGTACTGGATGTTCTGGAAGAAGGAGCCTGCTGCCCAAAGAAGATCTGTGGTGAGTTGAAAAGGGAGGCTATATTTGATGAGGCAAATCATTTTATTCCAGTTCAGACATCTGAGAATTGCTATTCATAAATGGTGGTTTAATCCATTCCATTCACTGTTAAGTCATTTAAATTTCACTATTTATAGTTACATTAAGGCTCATAGTTCACAGATACTTTAGCTTCCATAGCTGTGTTTCCACCCTGGACTTTTAGTCTTAGAATATAACTCTCAGGACCCACAAATTGCCTTCAGACTTGTCTGCATTTCCACTGTTGTCTAAAGACCTGCAAACATTAGGAAACTCAGTCCTCTAGCTTGTGAAAAAGCTTGAAATAAACTAAACTAAAAAAAAAAATAAATAAATAAAACAGCAGCAGTTTTTACATAATTTTTGTTCATGCCTATACTTCAGAAAGGCCTCCATCTGTCACATTTTCTAAAAAAAAATGATTATATGTAGCAGGTCTTCAAAAATGTTGGCTAAAACAAAATTATATAAATAACATGAGAAAAGTTTAGCACTGCAAGACGTATCCCTACAGGTTCCAAAATATCATCATGTACTCCCTAAATACCAGGAAGTAAAACTTTACAGAAACCACAACCCCTGTGGTGTAAATTATTTTTTTCAAAGGTGCCTGGTTCTTAGGAAATGTTTTTTCACCAATTGTTTTAGTAAAATACATAAGAATAACACAAGTGATTCACATTTTCTAAACTATTTAGTTACTTCACAAAGCCCTATGATGTAGAGAGGAGAGATAAGAAATGGAACCAGACTGAAATGATGCAAAATACACTGTGACGGGGAAAAAAAAAAATACAATAAGATGACAATGATGTGAAAAAAAAATAGCATGAGGAATGATAGGTAAAAGATGTGAAGCGTAAAATGTAACCTCTTGACATTATGGCAATTTATGATGCTTGGATCCTGAAAAATTATAAATAAAAAAACCAAACATTTGCTTAACCCTAATCCTTAAGAATCCAAAAACCAGACATTGCTGACCATGTGAATTATTAACTGACCTATCCCTCACCTCCCCGCTTCCTGTCAGAGTGCAACATGACTATCTGTGACAGTGAAGCTCCGCCTTGCGACAATGGAAACAGGCTGGTGATTGGTTACAGCGCTCTGTCATGCTGCCCAGAGTACCGATGTGGTGAGAACTTCTACTTTGCTTTTTAAGTTTTAGACTATTTGTAAGTGATGTTTCGTGCACCCTAAACTATTAAATTAAAATACTGTGCTGTGACCGGTCATTTCCAGAGTGTGACCCCATGGCGTGCCCTCCTGTCTCTGCCCCGGACTGCAGGGAAGATCAGTTCTTAGTAGAGGTCAGGGGGTCAAAATCCTGCTGCTACTCTTACCTGTGTGGTAAGTTTTAATTGCAGGCCATGGGTCAGTTTAAAGCTGATGGCTTTGTCGTGTTGTCTGCCGGCTATCTGCCATAGCTGCTCTATTAGCACTTCTCCAATGACAGCAGCAAAACTGTGAATTCATTGTTTGTGTTTTGTGTCTGTGCAGTGTGTGAGTCATGTATTGAGCCCATTCCAGCTTGCTCACATGGAGAAATTCTGGCTGTGGATCTAAACACCACCAACAGCTGCTGTCCACAGTACCATTGTGGTAAGCAGTGTGTGAATGTGTGAATATGTGCATTACTGTTTTCATATCTTGTCCCCAAAGTTATATTTACGTATTTTCCCATTCCCATGTTGTCGCAGTGTGTGATGCCAACCTGTGTCCTGAGTCATCTGTGAGCTGTGCACCTGGTCTCTCTTTAATCCAAACAACTGTCCCAGGGCATTGCTGCCCACAGCACCACTGTGGTACACACTCAAAATCTACATATTTCTTTCACACATGCACACAGCTATACACTATGTACTGAAATATCCACGTTCTTGGTGTTACTGGGGTCAATTTATTGCTCTGTTGAGTAGATAATGAAAATATCTCAGAGGATGCCAACACATATTTGCATAAACTCCTTGCTACCTCTGTCTTTATCATCCTCTGTGTCGCTCTCAGAATGCCAATGTGAGGACAGTGTTCTTCCCATCTGTCAAGTGGTAAGTCAGCAAAAGTGTTGCATCACAAGTAACTTTAATCAGGTTTTTGATTGAAAGAAAAAAAATGAATGCATTTAAATACACAGTCAGCATATTTGATTTTCAGGGGGAGGTGGTTGTTGAGCTTCCAGACAGCAACAACAACTGCGACTGTCCTCAGCATACATGCCGTATGTGTATGGAAACACACAGACACACACCTGAAAACACCAGCTATTGGGATTTACTTTATAACAGTTTAATTTACCACATCTGTGTTGTTCTTGTGTCAATTGTGTGCATGTGTAGAAAAGGCAGAGGTGTGTCTTTTCCAAGGGATGACAGTGCTGGGTCCGGGTCAGTCTCTGGTTCAGTACTTTGAAGGAGAGCTGTGCTACACTGTCCACTGCTTGGATCACAAAGATCCAGACACAGGCTTCTATGCAATGGAGATCAGCTCTGTCAACTGCTCCCAAAAATGTGGACCAGTATGTATCTGACAAATGTAACACATTCTTCTAGTTCCAATAGGTACTGTGTCAAGCATTTTTATAATGTCAGCTTTGTTGTCATTAGAGGTTGACCGAGACCCAAACTTGGTATTTACCAATTTACATTTGCTATAAAGATGAAAAACTTGGTGTCAAAAGTAAGAATGTCACAAACTCAGTTAAAGCTACAGGTACTGAAATCAGTGGAATAAAATGCCAGAACTGAAAAATAATACATCTTACAATTGCAGACCTGTCCTGTCTGTCAAAATTAAAAGACTAAATACAAATATATATGGATGAACCTAACATTGTTTCATGAAGCCCCTTTTCCAAGCCTCCATGTTGAGTAGAGCAGCCTAGTCACGTCCAGCTTCCATCTGACAGAATGTGATCTGCACTTGGTATTTACAGCTTAAATTCCCATATTCAACTCCTTACCTGTCTGAAAACAGCTGTGATTCACCAAAATCAGGTTGTCATAGGGTAGATTTTCTATTGCTAAAAAACATGGAAATGGGCTAAGTGTAGATGCAGAAGTTAGATGTCCTCTCAGACCAGTTGACTTATAACATGCTGAAAGATAATTACATCATTTTTGTCCAGTCATGCTAAAAACTAGCAGCTTTAAATGTAACTTTTTTATTTTATTAGCAAGGGCTGAATGTCACCTTGCCACCTTGGGGGGGGGCTTGTGAGGGAGGTTGAGAGGCACTGGTTAGATATAGTCAGGATCACCTCCATGCACAGCTTGGGCTCTGGAACTCAAATCCTCAAGAGGGGCTGGACTCTCCACTTCTCTGGCGTTGCTTGTGGTGAGAAGCAGCAGGCTGGTGTGGGCTTGCTTGTAGCCCCCCAGGCAAGGCAAGGCAAGTTTATTTTTATAGCACAGTTCATACACAGGGCAATTCAATGTGCTTTACAAAATAGACAAGACAACTTAAAAACACCCAATTACAAGTAAAACACAATCAATAAAACATAAATACTGATCAATTAAAATAAAGTAAAAGAGAAGAGTGCAGATAGAACCCTTTTAGTTATTATATGCACAGTTGAACAGAGCCGTTTTCAGCCTGGACTAAAACACTGTCAGAGTAGAGGCCTGTCTCACGTCATCTGGAAGTCTGTTCCAGAGTTTAGCTGCATGGAACTGAAATGCAGCGTCACCATGTTTAGTCTTGACTCTGGGCACCAGCAGAAGCCAGTCCCTGAGGTTCTCAGGGTCTGAGATGGTTCATATGGAACCAACATGTCTCAGATGTACTGCGGTTCTAGACCGTGGAGAGACTTATACACCAGCAGAGCTTATTTTAATTAATGTTTTCTATTCTCTGAGCCACAGGAAGCCAATGCAGAGATCTGAGCACAGGACTAATATGGTCATACTTCCTGGTTCTGATCAGGACCTGAGCAGCAGCATTCTTGATGTACTGCAGCTGTCTTGCAGCTCATTGGGAAGAACGGCCTCCCTGTTCTGAACCTGAGTGGTGTTCTGTTATTGGGCTTCTGTGCTAGCTATATCTGTCCATAACAAACACCATGTTTGAGCACAGGGATGTCCACAAGTGCACGTGGCACCAGGACTCCCTAGGCCGGAGGTCCATGATCAACTTTGTTGTCATGTTATCGGACCTCCGGCTGCATGTCTTGGACACTTGGGTGAAGAGAGGGGCAGAGCTGTCAACTGATCACCACCTGGTGGTGAGTTGGATCCGCTGGCAGAGGAAGAAACTGGACACACTTGGCAGGCCCAAACATATTGTGAGGGTTTGTTGGGAATGTCTGGCGGAGCCCAATGTCAGCACGGTCTTCAACTCCCACCTCCGGGAGAGCTTCTCCCAGATCCCGGGAGAGGCTGGGGACATTGAGTCTGAGTGGACCATGTTCTCCACCTCAATTGTTGAAGCAACAGCACGGAGCTGTGGTCAGAGGGTCTCTGGTGCCTGTTGTGGTGGCAATCCCCGAACACGGTGGCAGACACCAGGAGTAAGGGATGCTGTCAAGCTGAAGAAGGAGTCTTATCAAGCCTTGTTGGCCTTTGGGACTCCCAAGGCAGCTGACAGGTACCGGCAGGCCAGGCGTGCTGCAGTCCGAGCAGTTGTGGAGGCAAAAATTCAGGTCTGAAAGGAGTTTGGGGAGGCTATGGAGGAGGACTATCGTTCAGCCTTGAATAAATTCGAGTAAATTGGCGCCTCAGGAGGAGAAAGCAGTGTGCCACCAACACTGTAGAGTGGAGGTGGGGAGCTGTTGACCTCGACTGGGGATGTTGTCAGGTGGTGGAAGGAGTATTTTGAGGACCTCCCCCAATCCTACTGCCACATCTTCTGTGGAGGAAGCAGAGGCTGAGGTCTCAGAGGTAGACTCATCCATTACCCAAGCTGAAGTCTCCAAGGTGGATTGCAAGTCCTCGGTGGCAAGGCACCAGGATGGATGAGATTCGTCCTGAGTACCTTAAGCCCCTGGATGTGTAGGGACTGTCTTGGTTGACATATCTCTTTAACATTGCATGGTAGTTGGGGACAGTACATCTAGATTGGCAGACCGGGGTGGTGGTCCCCCTCTTTAAGAAGGAGGACCGGAGGATGTGCTCCAACTATAGGGGGGATCACACTCAGCCTCCCAGAAAAAAATCTATTCCACTGGAATAGACTTTTACTGGAGAGGAGAATTCGACTCATAGTCAAACCTCGGATTCAGGAGGAACAGTGCGGTTCTTGTCCTGGTTGCAGAACATTGGACCAGCTCTACATTCTCTCCACCAGGTGCTCAAGGGTTCATGGGAGTTCAACCAACCAGTCCACATGTGTTTTGTGGACTTGGAGAAGGCGTTTGACTGTGTTCCTTGTAGCATCTTGTGAGCGGGACTTTGGGAGTATGGGGTCTGGGGCCTTTTGCTAAGGGCTCTATGACCAAAGAAGGAGTTTGGTCCGCATTACCGGCAGTAAGTCAGACCTGTTCCCAGTGCATGTTGGTCTTCAGCAGGACTGCCCTTTGTCACTGGTTCTGTTCATAATCTTTATAAACAGAATTTCTAGGTGCAGCTAGGGGCCGGAGGAGGGCCAGTCTAGAGACCGCAGGATCTCATCTCTGCTTTCTGCGGAGGATGTTGTCCTTTTGGCCTCATCAAACCTGGACCTTCAGTGTGCATTGGGGGCGGTTTGCAGCTGAGTGTGAAGTGAGCGGGGTTCTCGACCGGAAAAAGGTAGTCTGTCCTCTCCAGGTCGGTGGAGAGTCCTTGCCCCAAGTGGAGGAGTTCAAGTATCTCAGGGTCTTGTTCACAAGTGAGGGAGGGATGGAACGTGAAATTGACAGGCAGATTGGTGCAGTATCTGCAGTGATGCAGTCGTTGTATCGGTCTGTCGTGGTGAAGAAGGAGCTGAGTCAAAAGGCAAAGCTCTCGATTTACTGGTCAATCTATGTTCCTACTCTCACCTATGGTCATGAGCTTTGGGTCATGACCAAAAGGACAAGATCCCAGATAAAAGCAGCTGAAGTGAGCCTCCTCCTAGAGTGACTGGGTGCACCCTTAGAGATAGGGTGAGTAGCTCACGGTACAGATCCATTGGCAAGGGACGCTCCGCGCCGCTCTGCTCCTTTTCCATTCATGTGTATGGGACGCGCCGTGTTCGCGCGCCGGAGCTTCCGCAAAGCATTGTG
>JAPTGZ010000023.1:14571291-14585109 GCA_029814645.1 Fowleria isostigma | reverse complement strand
GATGAGATGAGATGAGATGAGATGAGATGAGATGAGATGAGATGAGATGAGATGAGATGAGATGAGATGAGATGACATGACATGAGATGACATGAGATGACATGAGATGACATGAGATGACATGAGATTATACTTTATTGATCCCACAACAGGAAAATTCAACGGTTAAGGCAGCAAAAGTTACAGTGCAAGAAAAACATGTACATGCATAAAGATAATGCAAAAACCAAACAATATAAAATGAAAAATAATAATAGTAATAAAAATATACAGACTATATACATATTTACAACAGAGAGGAATATCATAAATGTCAGACAGTAAAATGACAGTCAAGGGTGTCACTGAGTCTTGATAAGTTATTTTGATCATCAAACGCTATATTCTTCAGTTCCAGATTAATGTTACTAAGTGTTTTGTGCCTTCATAGATCCACTGTCATCTGTAAGTTGTAATGTAAATGTGTAAAAGATAAGTCGAGGAATAAAATTGTCAAGATTGCACTTATTTTTGTGACAAACGTTCAGGGTCATGAATTTTCAGGTTACTCACATCCTTTTTTGTAAAAGTACAGTTTGTAAATGTAAACAAATTGGCATTTAGACTTCAGCAGTCAAACATGTAAACAGATGATGGAATTTGAATATTTTCAAACTAAATTTTACAGTTTGTCATAGTAAAGAAATTTGTGTAAAACTGTACTTAGGGTGACCAGGCGCTGCCGTTATGAGGGATAGCCAAAAATAACTAAATTAAATAAATAAATACAATTTGCTTGATGTAATTTTTGTTAATTTGTATTCAATTTTATATTTAAAAAATCTTATATCTTGTTTATTTCACCATTTGTGTTCATTTTATTCATTATTTTGGTCAGTTTTATTTATTTTATTGGTTGCCTGTGTCATTTTTGGTCATTATTTTGCTTATTTCTGGTGGTAACATTTTCATATCACAATTTTATCTTTTTTTTTTGCCCTTAAACAAAGATTTATTCATAAAATAATGGTATTATTTTACTGGTCTGGCCTGCTTGAGATCAAATTGTACTGTATGTGGCCTCTGAATTAAAATGAGTTTGACACCCATGGTCTAGAAAGATGCCAAACAAACAGTGAAATCCTTCTAACAAGTATTACCATTGAAATAAAAGCCTGGTACATCCTACCTTTGTGTTGTAGAACTCCGCAGTTCGGTGTGTGCCTTCCTTACAGTGAACTTGCATGAGGTAGTTTATTTCAGCTCAATCCTGCAAACACCGTTTTGAATCTATAAATACTGCAGCAACAGATTGTCTGCTGAAAATAATTCCCAATAGGCATCGTCTGGACTCCTGCTTCACGAACATTGGCTTTTTGATTTATGTGACACATTTAAAACTCCAGTGCTCAACTGTTTTGAGAGATTACTTGACAGAAAGGATAATAATTATAATATAAAGACTGTTAAAATTTTAGCAGAAACAAATGGGCTGGGGACTAAGAGCCAAAGACATGCTTAAAAATTCAGAAAGACTGTTAGTTCTGGCACAGTGTGAGGAATTCAACAGAAAAGCACCAGGCTCACAAACAAATTTTACCAGCATGCTGTGAAATAGAGCAGCACGGAAAAAATAATTAGCATTATCACAATTTAACTGTCATTATTAAAAGAACAGCCTTTAGGGTTTGTTTTCTTTGTATTTTCCTGATAAAATGCTTTGAAAAATTTATTGAAATTTGACTTATTATTTGCATGGATGAATTCATCATCATGATTAATCTGATTAAAAGTTTTAATGCAATTAACTTATCTGCAGCGCAGAATGACTCTGAATGTCTCTGGCATTTTGGGCAGTTTGTCCAAGTAGAGTTAATGTTGTGCATGTGCAAATGGGCAGTTGATGTGGAAGTGACAGGCAGCAGAACCAACCCAAAAAGATGGAAGACACCAAACAGTACATTGGCCCTCTGGATGGAAATATGAGTACATAAAAGAACAAGACAGAACAGTTGTTGAAGTTTTTCTGTTGAAGGTATTTAATAAACGCATTAAGTGCATATGTACAGTCACGGAAAAAATTTAGACCACGATATGTTTTCTTGAATTTCTTGTTCATTTTAATGCCTGGTACAAATGAAAGTAAAATTTTTTGGACAAATATGACAACAACAAAAATAGCTCCTAAGAGTTTAATTTAAGCGGAGGACGACGAGTACGAGTTTAATTTAAGAGCTGATATCTATCCATTTTCCTGGTTTTACTGATAATCAAAATCACAAGTTCTTACATCAATATTTACGACACTGTGCTGACAAAAATAGTGCTTTTGTGCATTCCATGTTTTCTTTCTGTTTTAGTCACATAATAAACACAGGAGTTAGCACTTGATTGCATAACCATTCTTTTTGATGGTTTTTGACGGTCTAATAATTTGTTCTGTGATTGTATATTCCCTTCTTTCTTGAATCTCTTTGCTTATGCAAAATAAAATGCGATTAATATAGATTAAAAATGAATATTTAATCATGATTAATCCAAATTAATCCACAGCAACCCTGTGATTAATCTGTTAAAAATTGTAATAGTTTAACAGCATTATTTATGCATCATAAATTGTATAATGTGATGCAGAACAAATATTTTTATCATAATTGTTTTAAATAATTAGATTAGTGAAATGTTTTACTGTTTGTCACTGCATAAAAGAATAATTTATGACCACAAATAATCATCTTGTATCTTTAACTCTGACCAAACATCCACTTTTAGGTTGTCAGGAAATAATGTTTTGTCCTTCTACATTCACTGATGTGAAGATTTTTATTACAATATTCTTGACCTTGAAATGATGGAATGTAGTGTACTTATGCATCTTTATCCGTCTTCAAGTTGTAGTTCTTGTAGAAAACCTATATTTTTCTTGCTACTTAATTAGCTGATTCACAAATTTCCATTTTTCTGTCCTCGGTGTTCTGTGTCTAGATAATAACAACCGTGTCAAGCTGCTCTCACAGCCGGGCTCCGAGGGCTCTGACTACATCAATGCCAGCTTTGTGTCAGTGAGTACAAGCTGTGTCAGCTGTTGAACCCTGGATGCTGCCACTTGAGTCACTATCAGCTTATGAAGCGTTTTACACAGGAATCAATAGAAAGCCTCACATAAAAGCATCATTCCTTTTTTTCTGTTTCACTAGGGGTACCTGTGTCCCAATGAATTCATAGCCACCCAAGGTCCTCTGCCTGGCACAGTAGCCTCCTTCTGGAGGATGATCTGGGAAACCGGGACCCGCACCATCGCCATGCTCACGCAGTGTCACGAGAAGGGCAAAGTGCGTGGGTTTATTAAGCACCAAACATTCAGCATTCACAGGACTGTCCTATACATCGTGACAACATGTTACCAGTAGAGTTTGATCTGCAAGCTGACGTTTCTATTGGCGTGTCTCTGACATTTCAGATTCGATGTCACATGTACTGGCCAGAGGACGATAAACCGATGTCGGTGTTTAGTGACATTCTCATCTCAAAGGTGTCGGAGCAGGTTTTTCCTGACTGGACTATTCGAACCCTGAGAGTAGAAAAGGTAGGGAATACATTGCATTGTATGAATTGTACAGTGGTGGAAAAAAGCTTGTGTGACATATTGCATTAATCATTCTTAAGTCACTGAACCAAGTATTGTTCCATTCTCTAAACCCACACGCTCCCTTCTGCACATGCTCTGTTCCATCCAGGGCAAAATTGGATATCTCAGCAAGATAATGAAACCCATCCAGGGCTTGATGAAACTGTCAAAAATTTAGTTTTGTTATTTTTTTTCTTGTTAACAATGAACAAAAACAAAACAAAAAACATCTGCATTTATTTTTGTGTCTGTCTGGTGCAGCCACACCTTTTGAAACAAAAACTATATATATTTATTTATTGCAAATACGGTAGATATCGGAACAGTGAGGCCAATTCCTTCTCTTTTGTTGTTCACCGAAGACATTTGGGTTTAAGATCAACAAATTAATATGATACAAGAGTTCAGAATTTCAGCTTTTATTTCCTGGTATTTATATTTAGATGTGTTAAACAACATAGGATACATCACTTTTTGAATCAGAACACAACATTTGTAGGTGAGCAAAAGTAAAGGTATTTGGAACAATATTCTTTTTGACTTCATAAATCATTTCTAGTACTTCAGTATTATTGTCTCATGGTTTATTGTTCTCTGTAGCATGGACATTATATCGTGGTTCGCCAATTCAACTACACGTCATGGCCTGAGCACGGGGTCCCAGAGTCCTGCAGCACCTTCATTAAGTTTGTCAGAGCTGTCCGAACCCAAAGACATGAAAATTCCACTATAGTGGTACACTGCAGGTACTGGGACACACAACTATATACATCCCACTGGTGTTCTTAACAGTTACATTTACAACATATACTAGTGTCCACAATGGGTACGACATAAACATGTAATTTTCAGTGTGACGGAACAGCACATGAAATGATGCTGTGTTCCTCTTTTTTCATTCCTCCAGCGCTGGTGTGGGCAGAACCGGCGTGTTTATTGCCCTCGATCACCTCATTCAACATGTCAGAGATCACGACTTTGTGGATATTTACGGCCTGGTGGCTGAGCTGCGCAGTGAGAGGATGTGTATGGTACAAAATCTGGTGAGTTCACATGAAATAAACGGTATGGTTTATTTCTGCAATGAACAACCTCGAGACAAAAAACAGCTTATACAGTATTTCCTCTTAAGTCGATCCAGTACACTTAAGAATCATCAAAGACACAAATGGCAGTGTATCTGTCCTACTTTTCACTTCATGCCCTGCTGTGATCCCATTCCCATGAGGAATTATTTGGAAAATTCTCCTTTTGACGAAGGGAATGATTTGGCAATGGATTAAAGGCACATGCTGAACAGGATTTCCCCTCCTGAAACAACATGAACCTATCCTAAAATTACCTTGCTCAGTCATTACTTATGGACCACCGGAGTGTGTCTCAGCATTTGCGTCTGCAGAGACTTGCTTAGTGCCTGTGAGTCTTGTTCTTTTATTATTTCTAGATGTATTGAATTTTTCTTAGGGTCCACATTTTGGCAGTGTATTGTTAGTCACTAGTGCCTGCTGCTGTAAAAACAAAACAAGTGAGGGGATGTTTCTACGCTGCAGGATTGTTAAATCTGTGTAACACTGTTTTTGTTCTTTTATGTGGGGACGAGAAAATGTAGGAGAGCTTTAGGATGCCTTAATGCAGTTCAAAACAGTTCTTTAATGCATATTTAACTCATAAATATCATTGGAGCATAGTCACTCATCACCGCAGTGCAAAAATATTATATTCACTGCTTTAAAAAATGTTCAGTCATTATGGTATATGCCCATTACATCTTGTAAATGTGCAGTTTCACAATAAAATAACAATGAATATCAGTGCGTAATGCATTTTTGCCTTCCACAAATGTATCTGCTAATTCTCTTCAAACTTGGTAAATCTTAGTTGTTGAACTTCAAGAAATGCTCACAATCCCTGGTAATAAAATGTTACCACAAATGAAAAAATAACAGAATAACATTTATATGAGTTTTAATGCCATATCTTTTAGTGTACTTCAGGTTTCCTTTGTCTAATATAAAAGTTTGTGTGGCAGATCATTGCAAAATATATTTTGATGTCACATTTTAGCCAAGGTTTGGGCATTTAAATGTAAATGAAGCAACAGTTTTGACAAATTAAAAGCTTTGACTCAAGGGACATAATGTTCCTGAGTTTAACACGCTTTTAAAGACACTCATTTTAAGACTTAATGCTTCATGACGCAGCAATTACAGGCAGCTTTGGTGTTAGATAATATTAAATAATGTCAAATAATGTGTGTTCATCGTCAGGCTCAGTACATCTTCCTGCATCAAAGTACTCTGGAGCTCCTGAATAACAAAGGTAACAGCCAGTCCATCTGGTTCGTCAGCTACTCTGCTCTGGAGAAGATGGACTCTCTGGACACCATGGAAGGTAAAATTGTGACAACACACAGACACAGGTTCAGTAACATACCCTTAAAGAAACAACACAGCAGTCACACAATGATACCACTGTTTTCTTACCTTTGTTGTGATGACTGCATTTGTACAATTCTCCAGTTGAAATGAGTAAAGACCCTTCACTCTGTTGTTGGAGAGTCATCCATGAGCCTCAACATATCCGTATTTTTTAAAAAATTTTTAAAAATGTCAACACTTCTGTCATAAACCAGATAGTTACAGGTAGTAATGTCCATGAAAGACGTTGGACGCAGCAGTGTTGTATCGGCTTTCCAGCTGTTTTTTGTTTTTTTTCAGGTTATACAGATTGATGTTGTTTATAGAGGTCAGCTTATCAATGTATGGATCCCTAGTGTCTTTAATAAGTCTTGATCCGGTATCTGTTCTGTTCATTCTTTTTCCTCTCCATTATTATATTTTCTTACTTCTCCTCTCCATTGATAAACAGTGTTTGTTGTTTTTCGCTACCCACTGAAATGTTGCTGGGGTGTGTCTGTGATGTCAGTGTCAAAGACCAATACTGTGGCCTATTTGCTGCATTGCATTGTTGGTACTTGATATTTTACTCATTGTGTTCTGTTTTATGTGCAGGGGTTCAACAGGGTGTTTATGTTAATATTTATTTACATTAATGTGTCTGTTTTACAACATTTATTGGTCTTTCTATGTTTATTTTTATGAACATAAATTGTCAAACCTGTAGGACCAATGATCTCTTACCTGTTTGTCGTGACTGTTTAGCTAGAACTTGTAAATTTCACGGGTCAACACATTAGTGGTAAAAATATTAGCATAAGATAATATAATAACTATGATTGTTAAGGGAGAAGTAGGCATCATAAAATATTTTGATTCTGAGTAATATTTGCATGAATTCTTGAGCTCTAACACATCTCCTCTGCTTTTAGGTGATGTTGAGCTGGAGTGGGAAGAGACCACTATGTAATGACTGAGAGAGTGACGGCACTGCCTGAGGAAAATTGACACATGTATCTTTGGGTTCAACGGAGACGGGACCTGTGCACTGACCCCGGACTGGACCTCCTCCATGAAGCGAGGGGGGAGGAGACAGGAGGAAAACAGGAGTTGCCCATAACAGCCTGAACTGAGTGTTCTGTCAGTCAACTGAAGGCGATGTTCCTCCACTTCAACCATTTCCTACAAGTCCTCCCTTTAATCAACCTGTTGACTTTTGAGTGAGAGAAGCAAAAGGGAGACAGGGACAAATAATTTCAGATGGACTGGGATAAAATGAGAACAGTGAGCTGTCTGTGAGAGCTCTATCACTGTCTGTAATCCTACAGGTACTTTGCACAAATGTATTTGACTGTGTATTGTAATAACGATATGACGATAACATCTGTTTTTGTAAGATAATTTATTCAGCCAAAAATGCTTTTTCAGTCTCTTTGTAAATCTACCTTTGTTGAGTTGTTAACAGCATTTCTGTTTTGTTTATTCTTTCTCAAGTGTGACTTTCAAAAATAAAGCAACTTGTATTTTTTCCAGTCCTGATTCTTAAAGAAAAAACTCCATGTATCTGTTGCTACACTGTATAATGAGTCTACAAATTACCATCTTACACATCTTGTTCCATGGAAATTGTAGGTACTATCCACCATAGTTACACACAGACATATAATACAACCTGATGCTCCAGAAGGCTTATCAGATGCAGTAATGCTGTGTGACTGTCCTCATCTGCTAATGAATGAGTCCAGACCTGGGGATCTGGGAGAATGCAGGAGCACCAGTGTCGGCTGCTTTTCCATAAGCTTCTTCATTCTGGCTTTCTTCTTGCACACCTGGTGCAAATGCATTCATTAGAGAGGGCAGCAGTGCTTCAGACGAAGCCAGTGTGGAGACAAAATTGATGTCAATGCACACAGACACACAGGCCAGAGTCAGAGTAAAAACTACTTTATTCTTTCATTCTCTTCAAACAAAAAAGTTAGAAATATTCCATTAGTAAACATGTTGATCTTTAGAAATCTCCTTTAGAAATATTGTGAGGGTGCAAAGATTAATGACAGTGCTCCACAGTGAGGATGCAGATTGGTGTGTCTCCATGACAACCATGGAGAGGGTAAGAGGGGAGGGCAAAAAAAGGAGGAAGAAAAATGACATCAATCAACCCAACATGCCCTGACGATAATGATACAAATAACCAAACTCCTCCTATAGCACTGCAAATGAAAAAAAAAAAAAAAAAAGAATATCATGCTGTATAGTACAAGTCAGTCAGTTTACAGTAAACAAAGTAGGGTTGCTGACTTGAGAAATCAAGCAGTTTCTTAGATGAATTTAAGCTGGATTTGTTGTCGCTTTGGCAGCTATGTGCATGTCTGCAGGAGTTGGTGTGCGTTTACGTACAGTATTGTTGGTGTGGGGTATGTGTGCACTTAGATATGTATTGTGTGTATTTGTGTGTGTGAACTGTACGTATTCACCAATACAGCATAGCCCTTTACACACCCTAACAGGTGACACAACCATCTTTTGATAATCCCATAATAATATGACATGGTAATTTAATGATTAATGTAGATCTGTAATAATATCAGTGTGTGTTACCATGGTAACTGCAGTGTATTCTATAAAAGCTGCCTGTTTCCTGTCTTTCATAGCAGTAGGATTTAGGACACCCCCTGATTTTAATGTGAATAATAATAACTATAATAACTATATCCTTTTTTTCTTTTAAACTAGATCTTCTCTGTACAAATACGTAGATACACACACTGGGCAAACCAACCACTTTTGCAGAATAAATCTATATTATCTATTTACAGTATATCCAATATATTCTGTGATGCAAAAGGTACAAGACGTGTTCAGTGTGTCGCAGTTGGATGATTTGTGATCTGCTGTACAAACAAGCTTAAACCATCAAGACTGGACAAATGACACGGTGATAGAGTCATTAAGTATTCCATGGACATCTTCAGTGTTCCCCCTGATTTAACATTCAGTAAAGGAATGCATCTCTGCTTATATTATATCATATATCCGTGTGCAAGGAAAAAATACTATATGACAAGGAAATGATGTGTGTTAAGGTGACCTTGGTCTACCCTGTGTGGAGCAATTTTTCGTTTTCTTTTTTTTTTACTAAAGCTAGGTTTTTCTGGGCAGAGATATTGCCTAAATCCAAGGAAACAACAATATACACACAAGATTAGGAGTAAATGTACAGCGGAAAGGCTTCATCTGCCTGTTTTAGCCTTGTCTTTGATGAATTACCAGCCCTACTCACTGCTTCCCATGAGTAAGCAGACTGAGCACACAGTTCACAAGCACACTGCTCTCAGTACAACTCAGAGGTGCAGATATTACATATTACAGTGAGGCAGATCCTTTCCTGAGCTCTGTGAGAGCAAAAAAACACCAAAGATTCACAGTCACACACCATTGTGGAGATATCTGCTCGTACAAGTTTCGCAAAACACACACAGCAGCAGCAAAAGATGCACGTAAATATGATTGTCTTTAGGATATGGTTTCAGATTTGTGAGATAGAAGCAACATTCTTGCTTACTACACTTCGCTGTACATGACAGGGTAGAGATGCTCGAGCTTCAGTCACAAAAACCAGCATCGTTTACCTTTTTCATCTCTTCTTCCTCATCTTGAAAAATGAATTTCACAGAAAATAACTCAAGAAAGCGAGTACTTTTGCTTTGCCACATTATGCAGAGATAAGAAAAAATAATTACAGCGTGGGGAAGGCTCTATTAGATGTGTGGAATTTTATCCCACACTGAGTGTAGCGTCTTATACTATAAAACCAGAGCAGCCTGCAAGGAAAACAAATCTAAAGGCTGTTTTGTTCTTCACATTTAAATCTTTTTTCAGTGTCCTCTCAAGGCAGCCACAGTCTGATTTTCTGACATCGCCCCTAGGTTTAGGTGACAAAGCTCACAGACATGTTTGATGAAGAGGTGATATTTAAAAATGCAGGGTCACAAGATTTCTTACTGAGTGAGAACGTTAGACAGACAAGATCATCAGTTCCTGGATGACATGTATGGTTGAAGACAAAACAAAGAAGAAAAGCTGTCTTTTGGAAATGGCATCAAAACTATTCAATGTTCAAAAACAACATCACTTTTTAAAGACTATGAATAGATTCTCATTGGCTTCCTCTGTCTCTTCATTCAGTATTTTCTTCTTCGTTTTTTGCTATGCTTTTTTTCTTACCATTTGTTAATAAGTAAGTCAGCCAGTGTTCCAGCATGTGTGTTTGTCTGGGTGAGGGTCATTCTGGCCCCCAGGGTCCACAGAGAAACTGAGTTTCAGACAATGCTGCGGGAGCCGCTGGAGTTGCGTCTGCGGGTGAGAGGCATGGTATGGTGGAGGGGCATGGGTGAGTCAGGGGGGCAGAACTGGTGGGGGTGGTTGTAAGGGGGAGGAGGGGGTGGCAGGGGAGGCTGGGGGCCGTCCCCCTCTCTGACGCGGACCGGCGTGGACATGGCCGACTGGATGAGCTGGTGGGTGGCCGGGCCTTGGCTGAGGAAAGCTTCCATCCGCCCTCGTCCGCTCTGGTCCACAACGATCACCTTGACGATCTGTTGGCACTGGATGAGTGTTTCTGGGCGGAGCTCTCCAGGCTGGACAGGGCTGAGTAGGGCGGGTGGTGCAGTCAGAGCCAGGGGTGTGGACTCAATGCTGGGCTGGCTCAGCTGATAGGTCTGCAGCCTGTTGTGAATTGACACCTAGTTTAGGAACAGTCAGAGAACGCATGAGGAGTTACCAGCCTGAACGCAGCCTCTACGCAGCCCTCTGGTGTGTTACGCACATGGGCATGCAGGCATGCAGGTAGGTCGTATGCAGAGCGAGCGCATGCAGTTTACACACAATTACACACACACACACACACACACACACACACACACACACACACACACACACACACTCACACCTTTTCTCTTAATCATGTTTTACATGATTTTCACTTTCCACAATCATGTCTTTACACACACCAGCCCAATAAGAGAAAAAGGTTTTTGGGTCAAAAGGAGACTTTGGTCAGAGGTCATGGCAGGAGCAGGTTTTAAATTCTGTGTGTGTGTGTGTTTGTGGGCACATGATGAGTGGCAGAATGAGAAGCTGAAAGATAACAGGAGTGTCAGAAGAGGAGAGAAGTGACACCGAGGGCGTGGTGCCTCCCTAACACAATTATTTACAATTCTAAAGGACTGTTTGAGAGACGGGAAAGAAATGGGCAAAGGAATAAACCAGAGGGAAAGTAAAACTGGAACAAGGACAACAGCTTCTATGACTATGCTTAGTTAAAGGAAGGGCTGGTTTCACAGACACACACCCCCACACACACTCAACAGACTGTTAATGGTATCAAGCTTATCTGGCTTTGTAGATGGTACTCTAGGAGCCAGCCAGGCTTATGGTGGCTTGCAAAGGCTTATACAGTAAGGCTGGCAAGCATCAGCTGATGAAAGAAGGGATGTTGTATAGCGAGTAGAGTGGCTGCTGATCCACTCATGAGGCACAGAGAGAGACTGTGTGGAGCGCCACTACAGCAGACTCCTCTCAGCGGCCTTTGTATCCTTGGCTGCAAATTGGGGATGTGCCTCAGGCGGAGCTTTTTTTACAGCGAAGCATAAAGCAGACTTTCTTTTCAGGATGAGGCACAGTCCCTGTCTAACCACACACACTCACAAACAAAATCACACCCACAGAGCTGGAGACGCAGGAACTTACCTCAGGGATACAACAGTGGGTTTGGGACTCACCTCTACTGTATTGTTGTTGCCTGTTTTATCATACACATCCTGTGGACCTGTGGGGAGAAACAGCTCTTTTAGTAAATCGACAGCTACAAGTCAGTGTGATATCCTCCTGAGACCCAACAATGTGTTTTTGTCCTTTGTATGGGACAAAAATGTCAGAGTTACTTTAAAAAAACAAACAAAAAGTTCACTGCAAAGGACATTCCATAAAAAATAAATTAAAATGTATCTGAAAATCTATGGCTAATCACTTTCATGGTTTTTGGGCCTGTCCGAAAATCCAGTCATACTGGAGGAAGGTGGCAGCCGAGATAAATAAAACAATAAGGGTGGATTTAGATTACTCTTTTGTTACTTTATATCTCTGTAAAATAGCTGAAACAGTTCTACAGAAGGATAAGTACTGACTGAAGATACTTTTGGCAAGTAGTCGGAAAGCTATAACCCTCTAACATTGGACCAGGGGTGTAGGATCATTAAGAAAATTTACCATATGGAGAAACTCACTTTTTTTAAGAGCTGGAAAAATGTACTGAACGCTGGAAAAAATAGATCGTGTATGCATCTTGAATAGTATGACCATGACTGTACCATGATGTTTGTGTAAAAGAATATTTAGATTTTAACTGCAACAGCCTTGATGATCTTATGTTCTTTGTTTGTACAGTATATGCAAATAAATAAAATTGAAAAAGTTAAAAAAAAAAAAAATGTATCTGGAAAAATCAAGGCAATTATTTTATGTAAAAACCCCAAAACCTTTTACTTCCCTGGGTCTCAGCAGGATATAGAGTTAAAAAGTCAGACAAAGATCACCATGGTATTTTGGGAAATCAGCATATTTCCTTGAGCGACGGAGCTCCATCCAAACACCAGAAGACAACTGTTTCTCATTTGTTCATGTCATTCACAGAGAGGAATATAAAATCATAAATTTGTGGCCTGAATGGAAGTTACATGCTGCAATCTTTCCCTCCTTTAAATAGAAGCGACAATGACAGCAGAAAAAACTTGCAAACCCTCAGACCATTAAATGTCGTTTTATTTTTTTTACGTTCTTTTTTCAGTGGTGAAGGTTTTTTTATGTGCCTCATTTCTACAAAGCTGTCCTATTTTCCAGATCCCCTTGAGTAATGTATGCATTGTTATGAGTAATGTATGCTGTGTTATGTATTTTATGCTGCGCAAGCAAATCCACTACCTGAGGGGGAGCCGTGTCCTGTGTGTGTGTCCACTTGTCCACCGTTAGTGTGTATGCCATGCTGGATGCCTTGCTGCCTCTCCAATTCCCCTACAATGCAAAAAAAAAAAAAAAGACAATTACAATGGGCTGTTTCTGTGTTTGTGTTTGTGTGTGCTGAAGTGTGTGTGCTCCCATCTTACACTGGATGTGTATCTGCTCCATCTCATTTACTTCTGCGATAGCCTCTCTAAGCTCCTCTGCAAACTTCCTGAGCTCTTCTCCACTCGGGGAGCAGAAACTCACCAGCTGCTTCTTTTCAGAGGTAAATGGGCTCAGCATGGTGATGCCATGAGCGTAGTCTGAAGAGAATTCGGAAAAAAAAATTAAAAATAAAAACAAGGCAAAACTTTTGTTATAATTCTGATTCTAAAAAAAAGATTCAGTTTTACTTTATAAAATGTTAAATAATACAACCAGAAACTTATACTTTGAAGTTACTGGGTGTACTTCTGTTGGCAGAGACTTCTTGAATACCAAAGACAACAACCATATTGCACATGTTGTAACATATTGCACGTACAGTCAGGGAAAATTTATTAGACCATCGAAAGTCTTCAAAAACAATGGTTATGTAATAAAGTACTAACTCCTGTGTGTATCATGTGACTAAAAAAGACAGAGAAGAAAACATGGAATGAATAAAAGCACTGTTGTCACTACAATGTCATAACTACAGATGTAAGAACTTAGGTGATTTTGGTTATTATCATGAAAACCAATAAAAATGGATAGATATCAGCTCTTAAATTAAACTCTTATGAGCTTTTTTTGTTGTTATCATTATATTTGTCCAAACAA
>JAPTGZ010000023.1:14507824-14520251 GCA_029814645.1 Fowleria isostigma | reverse complement strand
AATAACCAAAATCACATCAGTTCTTACATCAATATCTATGGCATTGTACTGACAAAAACAGTGCTTTTATTCATTCCGTGTTTTCTGTCTGTTTTAGTCACATGATACACACAGGAATTAGTACTTGATTGCACAGCCATTGTTTTTAATGACTTTTGATGGTCTAATAATTTTTCCCGCAACTGTATATGTGTTTTGTTTTTCAGCAGTGGGAGCAGCAATGAGCGGTGGAGACTTTATGTCTGATCTCTTCAATAAACTTGCCATGCGCAGGAAAGGTGAGGGATTCCTCATGTGTTGAGTCAGATTAAGAATGACATTTGTTTGGTTAATTTGCATGCAGTAAATAATGCATCCTGTCCTTTTGTTTAGGCATATCTGGAAAGGGTCCAGCAGGTGGAGAGTCAACTGATGCTCCTGGTGGTACTGGCGGTGCATTTGCTAGGATGTCAGATGTTATCCCACCCCTTCCTGCCCCTCAGTCAACAACAGATGAGGACGACTGGGAAGCATAACCCCCACAGACTGTCAGACAATGAACACCTGAAGCACTGAAAACATTTTTCTAGTCCAGTACAGGAAACATAAAAAAAATATTCTAATGAAGTCTTGCAGAATTGAAGCGGTAAAATAATTGTCTTAGTGCCGGTGACAATGTTTCTAACCAGATTAAAAAAACTAATGCAAAACAGAAGTGATATAACAAATGTATTGATATTCATATTTGACGTGAAATATATTTTCATAAATATAGAGAGAATATATCCAACTCATCCAAGTGTCGTTCTCCAAGACATTGAACCATTACACTAACATATTTCTACTCGATAAAAGTAATTACATAATACTTTAGATGGAATGAATTAAATAAATGTCTTTGATGGTAAATGTGTCAAAGCGACATCTTTGTCTCTGTGTAAGAAGAGTCACTCTTTTCTTTTGGACCATAAAGTACTTTTATTATTCTCTTACTATGTCTCCCACACCAAAACCACATATTAACAAACCAAAGAACACAAGTAACACACAAAATGTTGAATCTGCAATGTAAAATGTAAGACAAGCAGGTTTGAAAAAGAAGGACAAATGTTTCACAGCTGTGAAAAAAAGCGCCACTGTATAGTGAAATTCTAGAAGTGTTTTGGTATTTTTATTAAGAACACATTGGTTTTGTTCCTGCATCAGCATAGTGAACACTGCTGCACCAAGCTCCTCCTGAACCATGTCTTCAGTCGTAGAGCAGTGAAGTTGACTTAACTTCTTATTAGAGTGGAATTACATTGGCTTCTGCTTCTTCTCCTGGAAGAACTGCAACAGAAGAACATTCATAAAGAACGTGCATTGCTCTTGTTCAATGGTCTCAAACTGGGGGGCACAAAGGCTTGCCGGGGACAGGGGTGGGAGATCACTCCTGGGTGTTTTTTTTTCCTTCAGGTTAGAACATGCACAGTTTCTACTTTAATGTTCTGAAGTGTGCATTTTAAACAGGCTCATCGTGGCCACTGATATGGTTCAAATGTTTATATTTGTTACCAAAATTAGTTTGTTTGTTCGAAAAAAAAAAAAAAAAAGGAACTTTATTGCCATAGGTGTAAGATAATAGTGCATTTCCTATTTTTTATTTTACTTTTTAATTTGTGATACAGTAAACAAGATATAGTGGGAGCAAACAAAAAACAGCAACAAACAACAGGCATTAACAAACAAAATTTAAATAATAATGACAAGCGACAGCAATGGCAGCATCATATCACAATAAAAAAAATCTAGTAAATGTAAAAGGGCAGTAGGAAAAAGGGGAGGGGGAAAGTAAATGAAAGTGAGGAAGGGCGGGCGGTGGGAGGACAAGAAATAATTATAGTAATATAATGATAATACAACAATACAGTATATAGTAATAATACCATAGTCTAGTTTGTATTATTAGTATTACTGTAGCGGAAGAAGTTACAATAACATAAAAAATGGGTGAAGTAATTAAATATTTCTAATAATTTATATTATTTTCTATCAGTGTGAGATTATAGTACTTAATTCCAATTAAAATGGCTGTGGGGGGTAGAGCCAAGCACACAGCCCTAGAAGGGGGAGGACACCATTTCCTATTTTTATTTGTATAAATATTGTGTCGGGGAGCAGTCTTGTTGAGTTTAATTATTAGTCAAGCAAAAATCTAAGTCATTTTTAATTTGCAAAACAAATTATTCAAGGAAAAGTAAAAAAGTATTGTTATGATAATAATATTTTTAGAGTAAAAGTTATAATTGCACCACTGTTACAATGTTCTTGGGGTTGAGGGGGAGCCTGGAGATTTTTCCCCAAAGAAAAAGCTCGAGAACCACTGCTCAAATTTGATATTGGAATTTTTGGAAGTGTGTTTTCTTCTTACCTTGCGTAGGGCAGCAAAAGCAGGGCCAAAGGACGTGTGTGTGCTAGTACGATCTTTGATCCACGAGGGAAGTTTAGACAGCGTAGCAGGGCGTGAGTATCTTTTGTCACACAGCACTATGGATGAATAGTCGCCACGGTGACGAATAGCTCTTCCTATGGGTGAACAAATTCATATAGGTAAAAATAGTGTTCATATAACCTCAACAAGAATGAACTAAACACAGAATGTAGTCCATTACCTATGGACTGGTTGACAGCCTTCATGCAGAGGTTGTCTATGAGTGCTTGTCCAGGACTTCTCCCTCCGTTGTGAGGCTGAAACACACCACACATGACATTCACAAACAAGCCGCATCTCTGTACTGCTATTACATTTATCGGCCCAGGTTTATAAGTCTGTTAGGGTAAGAGACTCACCAGGTGTTTATCCAGATAGGACATTTTTTCCAGTAGCTCCGGTGATTTGATGTTGGGATATGGCATTCCCACCATCACCACACACCTGTCCCGGAACAGAGCATTAAGTATAAATAAGCCCTTTTCCACCAAAATACCAGGAACTCATTTATCTAGGTAAAAGAATTCCTGGTAATCTGTGTGCTTTGTGTTTTCCATCACACCCCAAAGTTCAGGGTAATTTATTAAAATCAGGCTGATGACATATGGGGAAGTGGACATGATATAAACTGCTGCACAGTGGCTTAACTCTTTCCCCCATAAAGATGACATTTGATGACCCCCGTCCCCTTAATGACAAGTTTTGACACCTCTGTTATATCACTAAAGACAAGATTTGACGACCATTAGAACAAGTTCTGTTTTTTCAAATGTAAGAGATGCTGTGGTAAGTGGAGGTGAACACAACAACATACTAGTCAACCAACAAAATTAAATAATGCATTTTCTTTATTTTTTCCCTTAATTTTTTTCCTTTTATTTTTATTTAATTTTTTTTTGTTTTTGTTTTTAAATAGTTTCAAAAAAATTTTTATCTTAAATTTTGTTGTCTTTTTTGTTTTATTTATTTTCAAAAAATGTAAAACATTTAAAATTATAACAATACATTTTCACTGTTTTTTCCCAAAGTTTGCCGAAGTTGTGATGATTGTAGCCACTGGAAAAAGAAACAACACAGCAGAAAAACAATGTATTCTATGGGTAGCCCTAGTAACATATATATGGGCTGGTCCAAGTAGGCGTCCAAGGGGGAAAGAGTTAATGGTGGGTGAACAGAATGCCATAACGCTGCAAGTGTAGTCCACCAATCAGCATTTTCCAGCACACAGCCCCAACCCTCAAGAATTCTGGGTAATATGAAAAGTACTACCTCCTCATCAGAAATTTCTTCAGGGAAAGTTTGGGACAGAGGGAAAGATTTTTACCCGGGTAATTTAGATGGAGACAAACTGGGGTTTTTCAAAGTTCTGGGTAATGCTCAAAGTTCCTGCAGTGGAAAAGGTCCTTTTGGACTAGTGAAATGATTAAGCAGGTACATTATACACACCTTCCTAAAAAAATTTTAACAATTAATAAAGAAAATAAGGGGAGAAATGTGACATCTTTTTGTTCTGATGTATGTTATTTAACAAAATATAACAAAAAAGGGAAGACTCAAGAAGTTTTTTTCTACACAGAGAACTTGTATAGAATGTATTTATGTTAAATTTCATGCTTTTTTTTTTTTTTTTTTACCATTGTTGTTTTTGGGTTTTTTTCAGACATGACACACAAATGTGCTTAGTTTTTTGGTTGTTTTTTTTTTACTCTGTTGTAAGATATCGTCCCAAATTCAAAAAAATTTAATTATAAAAAAATTATACACACCTTCCCAGGTCATCAGAGAAATTGATGCCTTCACTCATCTTCCCTCCAACCACAGAGAAGAGCAAGGCTCCTGTGAGACTGCCGCCATCCACAGCACATCTCTAACCACATAAAAATAAGACAAATGACCACCATAAGGAAAGTCAGTTTATTGTCATGAGCCATGTGGCCTGTATTATGAGATGAGGGATGAGTGCAGTGTCATTTTTACCTGGATACAACGAGAAAAGTCACTCAACACCTGCTCCAGCTGGTTAGCTTTCTTTGGCTCCTGGAAGATCTAATGAGGCATGTGTGATCATTTAGAGACTGTACAGATAACATTTATAAAAGGATATTAATGTATAACTCAATTTTATGAACACATCATGCATATAAAGCACCTTTTTCTTGTTGCCTAGACGAGTGAGTGCACCGCTTGCTTCCCAGTGAGAGATAATTCGTCTCGAGTACTCATAAGAGGGGAAGAAGCACACAACTCCACCTGGTACCACGTTACAAATATTGGAGAGAATGCGGCCTGTCTCATCCATCTGTCAACAAACAGATGTATATTTGCAAGGATGTCAGTATTTTCAATGAAAGAACAGAGCATTTGTTTGAATATTAGTTAATTTGTTACCATGCGTGGAGAGTCTCTGTTCTGGAAAGTGAAATCCAGCTCTTGACCAGATGGGCCGCTGCAAAGGACGATGGGAAGAATATTCTCAGGAGGAATTACATGACCTACAGATATGCCAAGGGAGAAGAAAGACATTCTTTAAAAAAATAAAAATAAACAGTAGGGCTGCACAACATATCGTAAAAACATCGATACTGTGATTACGGAGAGTGCAATATTCATATCACAAAAACATGTGGTAATTTATTCTCTTTCTTTTTTCATTAACTTGCTGTTTTACACGATATGAGGCACAGTGGTTTTCTCTACCACTCTAACATGATAGTTTTTCCTGGTATACAAAACTACAGTAATGCTGCTGCTGGTTATATGTAAGTTTACATGTTATTAATGTTAAAATGATGTAAATATTTTCAGAGCACAACTTTGTACAAGGCCTAAACACATGTATTTAAAGATTTTATTTTTATATGTAGTGTTTATCAAACCAGGCAAGTAATGGAATATTATTTTGTTAAAGCTCTTCCATGGCAGTATACATCCATGTCATCTACACATTGTTAAATGTAAATAAAATGACCAGATATTTGACTGTTTGTGTGAAGGTCTATGGTGGCAGCATCACCAAGTTCATTAACAGAATTGTGCCATTGATTGTAGTAACACAGTATTTTGTCTTGAATGATAAATAATTGAGTCACATACAAACAACTGATTCCATTTAACATTGTTAAGGAACATTTTTCACAGTAGATGAAAATATTTCTTTAGGTGAATGAGAAACATTGCAATATTATCATTATCGGAATGCTGTACACCCATATCGCAAGTTTTGCCAATATTGTGCAGCCCTACTAAACAGTCTTTTATATGAAAATATCTGACTGAAAATTGCCTGATTTTTTTGTTGTGCATCATTTCATTTTTACCTTCCAACAAACCAGAAAAAAAACCATCTGATCATGCCACCAAAACAGAGCATTGTCAACCCACTAAAAGTGGAACTCGACAGTGTACTGCGGAGTTGTAAAATGGGCCACTCACCACAGGAAAACTCTGTGATGCGTTCCTCTCCCACTCCGGCAGAAAATAGCAGCTCTTGTTTGAAGTCTGAAACCTACATATACACATCTTTTAGATTATAAAAGTTAAACTGTCAAGGGAAGTTTTTGTGGAGTTAAAATAACTCACAGGCTGCATGGTTCCACCAGCAATGATGACTGCTCTGCATTCCTTGAGCACCTGAGCAAAGTGGACCGCTGGATTCAACAGCAGGAACTTAATGCTGCTCTCCGACACAGTACCTACACAGACAGAGAAACTCAGATGGAACATTCTGATTTCAACATTATATTTTATTTGTACTGGATATTAAAAACGGTACCTTGTCTGTGCACTACTACTCGGCCATCGGTGTTGCTGTTGGTGAGAGCCATAAAGAAACCCTCCACCTGCATCATGGGAGATGCAGACAGCACTTTGTCTTCCTCTGCAGACCCCTGCTGGTCTACTGATGAAACCACACACAGAGGGGGAAACATATCCAGTTGTAGGTAAAATTATTAGATCATCAAGTCATCAAAAACAATGATTATGCAATCAAGTACTAATTCTTGTGTGTATCATATGATATGATAAAAGAGACAGAAAAGAAAACATGTCAGCTGAGAGGCAATTAACCATCTGGCCTCAATTCTTTTGCAAACTAAATCCAGCGATTCAGACTTCCTTAGATACAACTTGACATTGCAATGGTAGTATTACAAACAGCTTTGGAAATAATTATTGGACCACTGCAAAGTTTTTAAATTAAAATTAACATGTCAGAAATTTGACCTGTAAGGCCAGCAATAACAATTAAGATATAAATTAGGTCTGAAGTTGAAAAACTTTCTAGAAACTATTAATATTCCAAGAACTAAATATCACAAAGTCATATTAATGTAATTAAGGTAACTGGATAACTAAAGAAAATCACAGGTGATTTAATAATCATTTCAAAAGCTCCAGATTCAACTGACTTGGAAAGTATACAGCCGCTGAAAAAATTATTAGACCATCAAAAGTTGTTGACTGTGCAAGTCAACAAACACTACCACTTAATATTCAGAAATGCTTCACAGTACGTGAAGGAGGGTATAACATGAGGGGCAAGGGCAATTTTGTAGTCAGGGCGGTGACAACCACTAGGAAGGGCTTTTGTGTGGCTGTGCAAAGGGTTCGTCAGTGGAACAAGTACTAACGCCTGTGTGTATCATGTGACTAAAACAGACAGGAAAGAAAACACAGAATGTCTAAAAGCACTCTTTTTGTCAGTACAATGATAGCTATTGATGTAGGAACTTGTGTAATTTTGGTTATTATCAACAAAACCATGGAAAATGGCTAAAAATCAACTCTCAAATTAAACTCTTATGAGCTATTTTTGTTGTTATCATTATATTAATCCAAACAAATATACCTTTAGTTGTGCCAGACATTAAAATAAACAAGAAATTGAAGAAAACATAGGGTGGTCTAATAATTTTTGCCGCGATTGTATATGTATTCAGAGAAATAGAAAAAATAAACACCTTTTACAAGCAGGTGATCAGAATCTCCTTCAATGCACTTAGAGATGTGAAAAATCAGAATACACAAAAGGGTCTTCCTCTACTCAAATAGCCTAAAATACCTGGAGAGGTGGTCTGCTTGTTCTGCAGGGTCTGAAGGTAGCGATTTAAACCCTCGGTGCGTCGGTTCTCCTTGTTGGAGCTGCTGTGAGTCTGCAGTGTCACACCTGAACCTGCATACTTCTCCACAAAGCCACCCAGCTGTAGATAGAATACACATGTGGCATATATATATATATATATATATTTCATTTTACAGGATGTCACACTCGCCATCCAGACAGAATTTACAGTCACTAAAAATATTTTGTACTCAACACTTACTTTTCTGCTGATCATGCTCTTCTCAAAGTATCTCTGCAACTGAGATGAACATGATGACCACAAAGAGACATAGTTAAGTATAATAATTAAATATGCTATGACTGTGTTTTAGTCTGGTTAAAAAGCAGTGCAGACCAATAAATCACATTCCCATTGTTACTGTGATATGTATGATACATATGCATAAATATGCATGAATGAAGAAAAGAACTGTACTCAGTGACACCATGCAAACAAATGACCAATCAGAAGTGGCTCTCAGTCAGTCTTGGATTAATAATTGTCAGCGTGGTGGCAACTGTACTGTTAATTTGTTTGTCTTGTGGCAAATCATCATTATAGTACTGACAACAATGTTAACCTTTACTACACATTTTCCTCATATCGTGGAAGAACAGGTCAAATTCAAGCACTTTTAAGGGTCATTTTCAAATTTTTCCAGCAATTATCACAGGGGGTAAAATATGTACAGGAATACATATACTCGTGGATTTTTTTTCCCATTTATCCTAATAAAGTACCTTGTATTATGCTAAATTAAAAGAGAACACAAAGTTTTATCTAAAATAAGGGATATCACTTGGTGTTCTTCATATACACTCGCACCAGCACAGAGTTTAAGACAAAAATGTACCTGGAGTCGACCTGAGAGCACTTAGTAATTTTCTTTTTTGACATAAAGTTTTATTCATTCATTTTCTGAACCCGCTTTATCCTCACTAGGGTCACGGAGGGTCACATGGAGTCCATCCCAGCTACTTAAGGGCGAAGGCGGGGTACACCCTGGACATTTCGCCAGTTCATCACAGTGCTGACATATAGAGACAAACAACCACTCTCACATTCATAACTATGGACAATTTTAGATTAACCGATTAATCTATCAGTGCATGTCTTTGGATGGTGGGAGGAAACTGGAGTACCCGGAGAAAACCCACGCAGACACGGGGAGAACGTACAAACTCCACACAGAAAGGTCCCACCTTGACTGGACATAAAGTTTCATTTTTCAAAATGTAGCACCTTTCCATAAGTAGCCTTGATTATAATTCCAAGCACTTCAATTAAAATTCTAGCACTTTTCAGACCTTGAAAACACAACATTGAAATTCAAGCATTTTTAAGGATTTCAAACACCTGTATGAACCTTGTGGAAGCCTTAATGAAATACTTGAAACTCTACCTTGAACAAGTTTATGTTGTCAATCTGGGCCTTGAAGAGGAAGTTGTTAATGGTGAGCATTTCTGTTCCTATGACAAAAATGAAAGAAAAAAGAAAAGTTTCTGGTTACAAAACCCAGATAAATACTGCGTAATTGTGTGAGGTGTGGATTTAAACATGGCTGACCTGTTTGTGTAGTTTGGGTCTGTGGATTCTGCCCCACTTTACCTGCAGGGGTCAAATTTACACCAAGATCAACCACTTCCTCAGGGTTCCTACAGGTTTCTCAAAGTTACATTTAAGACTTTTTAAGACCTTCTTAAGACTACTTAGAACTGAATTTAATGCCTATTTTACAGCCATATTGGCAAAAATTTGTGACTCCTAGAATTTAGGAAAATGTATTTATTTGATCTAATGCCTTGATTTCCATCCTTCAAAGTCGTTTCTCAACAAAGAAGTGCAAACTGAGCAATAATTGGTTCCTAATTTCAATATAAATTGTCGAGTTGGAACAGGTGGAACTGAGTAGACTAACATTTTTTTGTAGTTTGGACATTTCCCAGACACATTTAAACACAATACAGTGAAAAAGTTTATGGCAAAATAACTGAAGACCTTCCATATAAAATGTAATACCTTTAAAATATTTTTTTTAAGATATTAAATGCAGATTTTTAAATTCAAGACTGCTTCCTCTTATAATGTTCATACAGCTAATATTAAATAAAAAAATTTAAAAAACAGAAAAAAAAACCTCACCTCCCAGCACCCTGACAAGCCCCTCCATCACAAACAGAACCTGTTTGATGTACATCAGGTTCTTTGCCTTCAGTCTGCTCCTTTTGTTCCAAACACAAACATTAAGGGACAAAAATGATTGACAGTGTGTTTACTACACAGATGATTACACTTTGTGTGTCTGTGCATATTCACCTGTAGCGGTCAGCATACTGGCTGAGTTGAGAATGGGTACGGCAAAGCTGCAAAAGATTCCAATTTTAGTATTTCACCTTGAACATGTAGAGTTAGGGCTGCACAATACTGGCAAAACTTGCAATATGGGTTATTGCGGTAACGATAATATTGTGATATTTCTCATTCACCTACAGAAATACCAATTTTATCTACTAAGAAAAATGTTTCTTAACAATGTTGAAATAATCCAGTTGTTTGTATGGTGACTCAATTATTTATAATTAAGACAAAATACTGGACTACTGTAACCAATGACACAATTCTGTGGTAGATCCTGGTGATGCTGCTGTCATAGACCTTCACACACAAACACAGTCAAATATCTGTTGTTTTATTCACACAGAACAATGTGTAAATGACAAGGATGTATTTCATAGTAACTAAAGTGCCAGAGTACCACCATGGAAGAGCTTTAAACAATATTCCATTGCTTGCCTGATTTGGTAAATACTGGTAAATGGTAAATAAAAATCTTTAAATATAAGTGTTCGGGCCTTGTCCAAAGTTGTACTCTGAAAATATTCACATCTTTTCAACATTAATAACATGTAAACTTGCAAAAAACTTGCAGCAGTAGCATTACTTCAGGTTTTGTACTAGAAAAAAAACTATCATGTTAGAATGGTAGAGTAAACCACTCTGGTACCCCATGGTGTGTAAAACAGAAAGTTGATTAAAAAAAAAAAAGAAGTTATTGCACATCTTTGCAATATGAATATTGTACACTCTGTTATTATGATATGGATATTTTTTCAATATATTGTGCAGCCCTATGTAGAGTAACTATTAATTTTTGCACATGGTTGTTACCTGTGCTCCACTGAGTTCTGCACTGTGGATACAGGACAGGGTGTCACTGAGATTATGAGCTTCATCTATTATCACCACCTGAAAAAGAATTATTCATCTGAAAAGGTTGCTGCTGCATAATTTTGGACTAGTTGAAAGATTCTGTTAAAGTTTCGGCGATTCATGATTCTGATATTTCTGCGACCGATCAGAGGCTTTCTGTTCTTACCTGTCCCTTTAGGTGGATCCCTGAAGCATGTCTGGTGGCTTCATGAAGAACCATCTGGTAGGGCAACACCACCAACTAAACCACAAATCATCACTATGAGTTAAACTTACAGATCAAACAAGCGGAGCCACTGAAGGTTTAAGACACAGAGATGGAGGTTCAGAGTAAAAAAAACAGTTGTGTAACCTGTGCAGGGGGAATGGCGTGGCGTGTGGCATAGTAAGGACATGAATGTGTTTCCCTGCCCAGCTTCAGCAGCTGCTCTATGTCGTGGACTTTCCCCAGAACTTCATCCCTCATCTGCTGCATTGCTGAAGCTTTATAAAAGGGACACACACTCTTTGCTGTGCCACGCTTACGTTTCACACCTTCCTCAGACTGCTGCTTCTCTAGAAAATAGAAGAAAAGACACAATCTGAAGCATCAAAGACCCTGATTCAAACAAGCTGAAATAAAATACTTCTCAACAGCTCTTAAACTAGTAAGTATGAAAACTCTCACCATGTTTGTTTTTCTGCATCTCCAAGCAGCGATCATTGATGCGCTGAATACTGCCCAGACGTCGCACCTCTTCATTGATACACATATTCTGCAGGTCAAAACATTATGTTTAATGGATAAAGAGATGGAATGAGTTTAAATCGTTGTTTGGTTAAATTTGTTTACAACTTAAGTGAAATCCCAGATTTATTTTATGCAGGAAGGACCAGATTTAGATATATATGTACCACTGAGTTAATAGGCATTTTAAGTAAATCACACACCATGTTATATTTCCCTAATATCCATACATGAAACAATCAGTGAGAAAAGTATGAGTGAATAAATAAATACTTGTTGGTGACTTTATGTCCTGGTCATTATTAAAAATGAGAATCAGTTCTCAACTAAATTACCAGGTTAAATAAAGGTTAAAATAAAATAAAATAAAATAAAAATAAAATAAAATATGGTTTTGTCTCAGGTAGTTCAGTCAATCCAGTGCAGTTATCTTTGGTAACCTGCTGCTTATGCATACAGTTAAAAATTAATAATGTCTCATACACTGTTTTATCATCAACTCAGAGCCACCATGGATGAAAACTGTGGGGTGATTGACCATCGCCTTTTAATTATATTCAAATATGTCATTACATACATGGTAGTTCACTCAGTACTGTTCATGGCTGTAGAATTAATATCAGTGAATACCAAATATAATAAGGCAGGCTTTGCTAGCACAAATAGAGGAAAGAGGGGATTTATGCCAGTGGGGAAGTAGTGCCACCCCTTGTTTCTAGAAAACTATAGAAGAAATTGGTCATGTGACCATATATTTTTGAAGAGTGATTCAATTTACTCATCCTGCAGAGAAGAGCGACACATAGCATAAGAGGTAAGCACATTTTTAGCTCAAAAAACTGTTTTTGCCTTTCAAAGGAAAATTTCTATGATCAAGTTTTTTTTTTTACTACTGTGTCTGAACAATTATAGACATATTTAAAAACATTTCACAT
>JAPTGZ010000023.1:14482164-14494770 GCA_029814645.1 Fowleria isostigma | reverse complement strand
CCCCCCCCCCCCCCCCCCCCCCCCCCCCCCCCCCCCCCCCCCCCCCCCCCCCCCCCCCCCCCCCCCCCCCCACAGCACACTGCTGCACTTTTTTTCTGTGTTTACATCTGTCTTGCCAATGTTTCAAACAGAATTATGGGAGATTCATCATACCCCTCCATTTGTAGTGTGGTCCTAAAAAATCTCCATGTGGAGGGACTAACAGCCCTCCCCTTTAGCCCTTCCTGTCTGACTCTTCGAGAACTGGGGCACCCCTACTCATTCACATGAAGGTGCAAAATGGAGAAATAGGGATAATGGGGAGGGCCAAGGGGGGTGGATTGAGCCTTAGACTTTATTGATACACAAGGGAAATTACTTGATGACAATAGCTTGGTTACATATAACACTCTGGGGAAAAAAGCACTAGCAAAAAAAGCAACAACTATTAAATGAAAGGAAGTTGGTTTTATATGTGCTGTGGCTGACTGTAGGCTCTGGAGTTGGATGCCTCCAGTGAGAAGGCGTTGTTCCGGAGGGGAGAGGCGCTGTTTGGTATGAAGGAGTTTGAAAGAGCCAGAGATGACTTCCAGCGAGTTATTCAACTCTACCCTGCTAACAAAGCTGCCAAGAGCCAGGTAAATTACTATGTCTGTTAAAGGGAAATTCCACCAACTTTCATCTCTCATCTTCATATATTAGTTCACAGCTGCTTGTTTTAAAATGTTTTTACACACACTTTAATAGATTTAAAGTCTTTGCACTGATTGGCACAAATTAATACCTACCTGGTAATTCTTTGTTGGATCATTATGCATCATCTAGAAACTGTGCACTTAGATCGCAGGCGCATTATTATGACACTGACAATTATTGTCAGCTGATACACATACTCCATGTCTGTTTTTTTTTTGTTTGTTTGTTTTTTTTTTTTGTTTGTTTGTTTTACTTTTTAAAGTGGTCATATTTTGCTAAACCCACTTTTATTAGTCTTTGGTACATTTATTTGTGTATTTGGACCCTTATAGTTCAAAAGGTTTGAATGTGAACCCTCCAGATGCTGCAGAGCTATCTTTATATTCATTCTGGCAAAAGAGCTTATGTGTCAGTCTGAGCATTTCTGACTGAAAGATAACTCTCTGCCTCCATTTGCTACGATATATTGGATTCATGTTCATGTATATTTAAATACATTTAAAAGTGTGTGTGTGTTTGTGTGTTGGGGGGGTAAACGTTTAAAAAAAACTGTCTAATCAACCAAACAGTTCACCCCCCACCCCCCCGCAGTATGTCCCTGTAGAAGAACTGTTTTAAAATGTATGATTCCATTTTAAAAAAGCAAAATATCACTCCTTTTAAATTAATCAATGCACAAACACAAATTGTACAGATTACTTATACTGCTGTAACCCAGAGAAACACTTCAAGGTTTTGATGTGCAGGTTTGTTTTTGGAAAAAACCATACACCTCCTCCATTCTAAATCCTTTGTAGGTGATTCTCTGTCAGAAACGTATTAAGGAGCAACACGAGAAGGACAAGCGCATCTACGGCAACATGTTCCAGAAGTTTGCGGAGAGAGATTCAAAGGTAAAATGTTGCATTTTTGACAGCTACCACAAGAGGGTGGGCTAGACAAACTGACAGAGGTGTAATGCCTGTGTTTTTTTTTTTTTCCCTCTCTCGCTCTCTTTTCTTGAGTAGAAAGAAGCAGTGAGGGTGAAGACTGACAGCAGAGAGAACGGCAGCGAAGAGATGGAGATTGAGAACGGGGAAAAGGAAACGGAGAGAGAAGCAAAGTAGTAAATGTTTAAGACCTAGATGTGACTGTAATTGGGTTCATCTGTACTTCAGACTTTTGTAACTTCAGCCATTTGTGTTTAAGGTGTGACTGTACATGAAGTGTGTGTATGGGGGAGGGGGGGGGGGACAGAAAGATCAAGTAATGTTTGTAAGAGCACTGATTTATGGGCGTTTCTGTGCTGGCTTTCTTTATGTCGAGGCTTTTTTTTTTTTTTTTTTTTAAACGCTGTGGTAGCTAGCCAAGCGGGCGGGCCTCTCTAGCGGATGGCACTGTGGGACATGGTTTTATTATGTGAAACGTTTGCCACCACCCCCACCCTGATCCCTCGCAAACCCACAGCTTAGAACTGTGCATGTGACGTCACAGCGTTTTTGGGTCGGAAAAAGTGCATCCAAGTGTTACGTGCAGAGTTTCAAACCCTCACCCGTCAAGGGCTAGACCATATACCTTGCACTACCTTCTGTCCTGCTCCCCTTCGTGTTTTCGCTGTTCATCCAACCCTTCTAATCTATGGGCCTACTGATCAATTTTGGAGTTGTGGATGGATGCGTTTCTAGATTTCATGTGTTTGAATGTCAGGAGTGCCTGTGTCCTAAAGTACGTATGTAGCGGAACTGTGGAGTAATAAGACATTAGCCTGGAATAGCTGTCAGACTTCAAGCTTCTCTCTCTGTCTTAAGCTGGAGCTCTCCTTTTAGCCCCCATGGGTACAGGACTGTTCACCTTTTTTTTTTTTTGCTTTGAAAATATTGATTTTTGTACTTTTTTTCCAGTGTTGTGCTTGTGATTTCTGTATTATTCTTGAAATGATAAATACAACAACTTACTTAACTGGAATATGTGCGTTTTAAAAGCAGCTAGAAAGGACATTAATTAGCTTCTACTGGACATACTCGAGTAATAAACAAGTCTTAGTCTTAATTTACTGCAAAAAAAAGTACATGTATAAATGTGTGCAAATGTGGCACGTCAGATTCAAGCTGTAATAAGAAGAAAACACAAGCCCTGTTTGTTTTCAGTCAACAGCACCTGATGAGAAGCAGAAATGTCACAAGGGGACTAAATTAAAACAGGACTGTAGGTGATTTGTTTAGTACTGAGTTTATGTTTGTCTGTTGGAATGGTCTCTGCTTGGTCTGCCCTGACAGAAGGATATAATAAATACTTAGAGACAACCTGACTGTGTTCTCGTCACTGTTTTTTCATTTGTTCCCCCATTTTGTTGTTGACTTGAAATGTCCAACTGTGGAAGTGTATAAGGAATAACTTGGCCATGCTTAACACTCAAACACCTGACAATACATGATGCAGAACCTGTTGGGCCTGTTTAACTGAGCGTGGAACCATGTTGAAACCACTTTGTATTAAGATATCAGTTGAGAGAATGGTCTTACCCTGGACTTTCTATTTCAGACTAGACAATTTTGAATTCTAGAAATTGTGAGAGGGCTCGGGGCAGTTGGTTACGGATCTGAATCTGGTTCTGGGTCTAAGTCTGAGTCTGGGTCTGTTTCTGAGTCTCCACCACTTGCAATATTTGGTGTATGGTGTGTTTACACACACTGGTAACCCTGGCAACCATGGTCCCTCTCTCAAAAGTTGAGAATTCTCCCTCACTCTTAAGACTTGCCTATCCAAAATCGTAAATCACATCGTTATACCAGATACACTTCTGGATAGAAGACAAAAATGCCTCCATTTTAAAATTAAAATAAGGTCTCTAGGTCAACATACTTTGACCAAAATGCCGGTGGTTGGGGGGGAAAAAAAGGCAGTTTTCTGTTTTTCTCCATTATAAGTCTATGGGTTTTTTGGTTTTTTTTTATTGCAATTGTGTGCAAAAACCATATGAGATATCGTTCCGATATTTGGCATGTGTATTCTTTGTGCCAAGCCAAACATTTTTTGTATTGGAACTATAATTTTAGGATCAACCGTCTGGGACTGGTAGGCACTAGAAAATTTTTCCATTCATTGCAGATGGACAGATTTAGACGGTTTTTGGGAATTTTACAGAATTCCGTACGTCGGAATCTTTCAAAAAGTCATAGCACACTATTCCCGGTCAATGTGCACATTTTTCCAATTATATGTCGGGTAGTGTGCGCTGCCCGAGCCTGTATTAATCACCAAAAAAAGAGGCGGAAGATGAAAAATAAGATGATTAAACGCTTGCAAGTGCTATAGTGCTCGGGCAGCTTTCACTGCTCTGAGCCCCAATTATTTAAAACAGTTGGTGGAAGTAGTATTATGATCATTAACTTAACTCAAAGTACCCACTTGTGAAACTACTCAAGTACAACTAAAGAATTATTGTAATATTATTCATGTTTGTATTGAATTTATGCTAACCCATAAAGACCCAGTGTTACCTTTTGTTCCCAAATTATTTTTTCTTTATATTTAACCTTTCTGAAATGGTTTATCATTATTTATCATAATACTATCAGCTTTATTTTGTATTTTTTCAGTGTAAATAACATTTTCCTGTATTTAATTCACTGATCATTCGGGGTGTGTATTGGCAAGAATCTGCCAATACAATACAAATTCAGTGATGGACTATTTTAAGTTTAATTAGCTTAAGAAGAAGTATAATTTTTCTCAACACACTTGGAGATGCATATGGTTTTTACCACACAGGACAGGACATATGGATTTAGTTTCTTTTTTGTCAGATAGTATAAAGTTTATCTTTGGCATGTTTCAGCTACACCTGTAGCCTTCATCAGGGTCACTGATGTTACTGTGACATGTCTTGTCAGCTGTTTTTATCGTGGTGTGACAGTGGTGGTCCTGTCACTATGCCTCTGATTGATCATGTTCCCTGGCTAGGTGGCCAAGACTGGTTAGCACACGTGACTATCATCCAGGAGTCTAGGGTTCAACGCCCACCTTGGCCCTGTTCATCCTTGCCACATTGGTTTGTATTAGTAGACAAACAATCTAATTGTACTAGGATAGGAGATAAACCATAATTTATAAAAGTAACTGTCGGACAAATGAAACAACCACTGTACTTTTACAGGAGGGGTAAAAATACAGTATTTGCTTCTGGAAAGCAGAGAAGTATAACATCAAATGGAAGTATGAGTCGGCACATACCGTCGTGGACAAAATTAGACCACACTATGTTCTCTTCAAATTGTGACGACCGCTAGGGTATGTTTTTACTTTCTCCCTCCCGCCTTCTCTCTCTCTTTTCTCTCTCTCCTCAGATGTTTGGTTGAATGACCCCATGGTTTCCTGATGTTTGGACAATGCCTTGGTAACCTGATGCTTGGGCAAGTGCCTCCTAGGCAGTTGTTCTTCGCCAGCTCCTATTTCGTTGATCATCGCTGACTTTACCTGCTGATTAAAATTGTTGTCATTCATGTATTACTTGGTGCTCTTGCACAAATAAATCTCCTCGAACTGGAGACTTTCCCGTTCTGTGGCTATTGGTTAAGCACTTGAAGCCAGTCTTGACAACTGGGGTCCGTCGTTTTCTGACCACGTGTCCACAAAGATGAGTCGTCATACATCAAGACCTGTCATGTCTGTCAACTGGCAAACCCAACCAAACTATCAAACCCATGCCATTACAGCCAATTCCAGCGCTGGATGAACTTTTTGAGTGTCTTCTTATTGACTACGTAGGGCCGTTACCCGTGGCGAAGTCCAGCAGTAAATATTTGCTCACGGTTATGTGTCAAACTACATGGTGTCCTGCTACTCTATTATGATTAAAGCGGGTGTTAGGGCGCTTACACAGTTTATGCCCATTTTTGACATCCCCACAGTGATACAAAGCGATCGTGGCACAAACTTTTCATATCACGTTTGCCCAAGTTGTGAATACACTCGGCATAAAACACAATCAGTCTGCAGCATACCATGTGCAGAGCCAGGGCGCTTTGGAGCATTTCCATCAAACCCTACAGTCACTCTTGCGCACATACTGTACCGAATTAGACAGGGACTGGGAAGAGGGGCTTCCGTGGCTGTTGCTAGCAGCTCGTGAAGCAGTGCAGGACAGTACGGGTTTTAGTCCGATTAGGTTTATTCAGTCTACTAGAACTATATAGATTGGGTTTCTTATTTGTCAGGGGATGACTCCGCCCCTGCTGTCTGTCATCCCACGTAGGACTGCATCCCAGGTGTGGGGATACGGTGTAGGCTCCCTCATCCCTGTTCATGGTTCTTGGGGCCCGCTTCCTAATCTCTCTGGCCTCCCTGATCCAGCAGTGATACTTGTTGGTTTCTATGCAGATGACCTTGGCTCCATCCCAGTCCATGATGTGATTTTCTCTTTTGCAATGAGCTGTTAAGGCTGATTTCATGTTTTGTGGTTCTTTGTTGAAATGAATGTGACAAGGAAACCACAACCAGACACAGAAGACAAGCTAAACAACAAGCAGAACAAGAAAACATGAAATCAGCCACAACAGATCATTGCATTATACTCTGGTGCGACTTATATATGTTTTTTTTCTTCTTCATGATCCATTTTTTGGCTGGTGCGACTTATTTATACTCCGGAGCGACTTATAGTCCAAAAAATTCAGTAGTTAGTGTCCATTTTGTTTCCCCCTTTTGAGTTTTAAGGTTTGTCCTGGTCACTACATCTGTTCTCCTCTTTCTCAGTTTGTTAGATCAGTTTTGTTTATCAGTTTGTGTTCGTAGCCTTAGTTGCTGTTATTTTTAGCACAGTTTTGTTATGTTGACCTCTTTTGCATATTTGTTAAAACTTTGATTTGTGACTGTTTTTTGAATATCATTTTTGGGTAAATAAAAACCCATTTTTCACCTTTTTAATCCTGTCTCCTGGTTGCCTTACTTCTTGGTCCCTAACAGATGACAAACCATTTAATGATGGTTAAATATAGAGAAAAAATCATTTGGGAAGTGCCACAAATGTCACACTGGATCCTCATGGGTTAATACCTGTTGATCCATTAATCCTATCAATACATGTAAATAATTGTAAAATACAATTATTCATCTTTTCATGGTCATCAGATATTTGGACTTTCAGAGGCTCCGTAGTGAATGTGGAAACCCAGTCATCTTCTACAACCTTGATTTACTAGTAAAACCCATGGAGTTGGATAAATAACAGTGAATGGACACACTTGTTTTATGTTCAGTTAATGACACATTTTATTAAAAAAGTCACATTTGCTTCAGTTTTCTCTGTTTCTGATATAATAACCCTCAACTTTTATCTGGGCTTTTTATAGATATCTGTTTGATCAGAACATTAAATATGCAAAAATACCTGATTTATACTTAAAAATGCAAAATACAGGGTATAATATTACAATAAAGGGTGATAAATCAGTTTAGAAAGGTTAAAAATACAAAAAACAATTATTTGAAAACTGACACAAAAGTAGCATTGGGTCTCTATGGGTGAGTTGATCAACATAGGTATAACTGTAAAGTAATTTATTCTAATGATGGCATGGTTTTTGGTGTTTTTACAATGTCGAAACTAAAGTAAGAATCAGTAGATGCATTGAGCTCAACTCTGCTACTAAATTATTTCCACCATCCTAAAATATTTATGACAACAGGTATTAAGCACAGTTTGGACATCCGTGTGTATTTTTTAAACTAAGTATAAAAATAATAATCTAACTACTTTGACCCGTGTGTACCTGCATCTGTGAGGAGGTCAGAGTCTTCTTTTTCGGAGGACGCACTGATCTGATCTGATCTGATTTGATCTGATCTGATCTGGTCTGATCCTGTGGCTCTTCTCTCACAGGGACACTGGTGTCATTTTACGGATGTGCTCTGTGATCACTCTGGAGACAGACCTCATTCTCCACGAGAAGCTTTTAATTATTGATTCTAGGTATTTTAGTTATTCTGAATCACACAGACTTTACAAATTATTTTCTTTGGTTGGGACACACATACCGTGAAACATCGTGGGAGAGCTGTAGAACACTGACCTGGGGGAATCCCTGCTTTCATCAGGAACCATTATGTCTTTGTGAGGGTAGACAATGAACACAAAGGTGAATAAGTTCAATAACCCCCATTATACATGACCTAGTGTAGTTTGTGGCAATGTGCTGAAAAAACATCATAACAATTAGGGTTTATTTTACAACCTATTTTTGTTTTGTTTTCATTTAACGTTTCACTATGTTATTCATTTATTTAACCCATAAGGACCCAGTATGACATTTGTGGCACATCCCAAATACATTTTTCTCTATACTTAACCATCCTTAAGTGGTTTATCACCATTTATTGTAATATTATCCTTGTATTTTGTGTTTTTTCAGTGAAAATTGGGTATTTTCCAACATTCAATTTACTAATATGTAAATATTCATAAAAGTTTAAAACAAAGTTAATGGTTATTATGTCAAAAACAGAGAAACAGAAGGAAAAAGGGACTTTTTCAGTGAAATCTATCTGGAAAAAGAGTGTGGGAACTCAGTAATGCTAGTTCCGGTCAGGTATTGGTTCACTGCAGAGAGTTGAATATGGAAGGTTTATTGAAGAGAGTAGACAAAAGCAAGCAGTACAGTCCAGATCAGATTCAAGAGTGAGTCATTAGGGTCCAGGCGGTCCTGGGTTCTTATACAGATGTTGGTTAATGCAGGATGGGAAGTAAGCGGGAGGTCTCGGCGGTTGCATCCATAGAGACGGCTGGTGTGTTTACACTTGGGCTGCTGGGCATCATGGGACAGCCTGGGTCCGGAAGCTACTAGAAGCTACTAATACAGATAAGATAGATGCAGTTAGTTATACAGTTAGCAGTGTCACTGGAAAGGTGAATGCTGAGACAGACATTGATATAGACACTGATATACTGACAGTAAGGATGTGAGAGGGGTTGATACTGATATGCTAATGCAGATAATGGTAGACTAGTATAGGTAAAATGAACCGATGATAGGCTAATACATGGTTACACTGGCTAATCAGATTTCCTTCATAACACTATCATTAACTGAACCTGTGTCCATACATACACAGTCATTGATTCAACTCCATGGGTTTTACTGGTGAATCAGTATTATAGAAGATGACAGTGCTTCCATGGTAACTACGGAGCCTCTGAACATCCAAATGAGTCATATCTAATAACCATGGTAACTACGGAGCCTCTGAACATCCAAATGAGTCATATCTAATAACCATGAATCAGTTATTTACAGTTATTAATGGATCAACAGGGATCAAGCAGTTTATATCAGTACATGAGTTTAGTAAATGGTGGATGTTTGGGTCCTTATAGGTTAAAAAAAAAAATAGAGAGAAACTTTTATTTGGAAACTGACACAAAAGTAGTGCTGGGTCTTAATAGGTAAATCAGCTCATTTTCTTTGGGTTTTTTCCTGAACATTTTGTAACCACAAGACTTTCTATTACAGCCTACGGGTGTTTTGTTTATTTTTTTTAATCACCTCTATTTTATTCATTTATTTGATCAGTTTATTTTCATAGTTTTTATTAAACATTTTGTAACTACAAGACTTTGTATTATAGCCTATTTGTGTTTTTTATTTTCATCGACTCTATTTTATTCATTTATTTAATCATCTAATTTTCATTGATTTTTTAAAATTATTATTATTATTATTATTATTATTAAACATTTAGTCACCACACGACTGTACTATAGGGTTGGTGTGCAATTTGTTTAAATAGCTAATACATATCGGTTTCTCGCTAACATCTGTGACGACGTTACAACAGTTTAATTCATGCTGATAATTTGTTATTACAAATACATTAAGCAAAACAAACAAACAAAAAAAAGTCGACGTGCTTTAGGCGTTATAGCTTGACTTCCTTCTAGGAGCCTGTTGACTACATTTAGAGTGATGAGTGCTAAACGCCTACAGTAAAAGCTGACATCATATCATACCATGTGGAAACGACTGTAATGCAAAAGGAAGTATTGCATTTATAAGCTACCTGTCCACATTTTAGAATTAAACTCAAGGTGGGCGCTGTCTGTTTACTCCTCCCTCCAATCTTAGAGCGAAGTGGATTCAAGCTAACTGTAATTCACAACTGTATTTCCGGTATGGGATGTCAAATTAAAGGTTTTGACGTTAAATCATGTTTAAATATATTTTACCATTGTAGTTTAGTCAAGTAAAACACATATATTGACTCCTTTTAAGTAAATAAAGTAAGTTTTTTCATATATTTGCTAATATATCAAACCTATTTTCTTGTTTTGCGCTAGTGACGGTTTTACTTTGAAGGCACTTTCGGAAACGCTCTACTGTGTGTTCTTCACTCTCCGTCCGTGTTGGTAAAGTTGTGTAGAGTAAATCTGGTGTGAATTTTCACTGTTGAGTCCCTTGTTTGTGCCGTGGGTTAACGCCGGGGTACCGGGAGCAGAGGTCGGTACGGCAGCAAGCTCACTCCGCCTTTGAGGAGCAACGGGGAAACCTCTGAAAACTTTTAGATGATCCAGTGTGTCCAGTTTAGAGCACCGGCTTTTTCGGGTCATGGTGGGATTTTTCGCGGGATGAGAGCCACCGGGGGCCGTGCGCACCGGGAACAGCCAGGGCGCCGGTAGTGGGCACCCATCGGCGGACGAGACTTACGCACGGTCGGATCGGTCCCGGAGTGACCCCGACAGATGAGTAAGTCGGGAGGACATTTTGCCCCGGAGCTACGATGATCGCGACGTTTTTCCCCCTGAAGAAACTCCGGCGCAACGGCAAATGTCTTCTATTCGGGGCGATTCTGCTGGTCGGTGCCGTGGCTGTGTACCACGAGATGGTGGCTGCGAAAGCGTGGAGTGGGGATACCGGTAAGGAGCCTCTGGACACTGATACTGTCACGTCCAACAAGTGGAGCGACTTGTTTCAACTTTAATGAAATACATGCAGCAGACCGCACCTCAACTAGAAAACAACCTGCAACGGAAACAATAGTACAATAGAAATGCAATAGAAAGTACAATACTCACTATAGAAAGTACAATACTCACAATAGAAAGTACAAGTCAATATGTGAAACATCTGTAGGCCACAAAAAGGCACACGAAAAATTAACAGTTTGTATATTCAGATTATATGCATCTTCATTATACTAAATAATTTTGTCTTTTCTGTGTAACATAAAATCAGATCGGATAAAATATACTTTATTGACTCCCCACACAGGAAAATCCAGTTGCACAGTAGCACAAAAAAGAGGCATCAAATACAATAGAAAGATAAAGAGACTAAAGTGACTTAAAAGGTATAACAGCATATTCAGTTCAATTCAATAAAATATACTGTATTTGTCCCAGACGGGCAATTTAAAAAGATTTAATAGTCCTGCTTTTTTTTTTTTTTCCCCTACAGCTACTCTGCTGTCGTAAAGGCAGCCACACCTGCAGCTTTAGTGTGAATCTTATTTCCCTTGCATATTTTTTACAAATCAGTGTTCATCTGAATTGTGTGGCAACCTCTTGCATTTTCAGACATTTATTTCTGCTTTTACTGGTCACTGATTGTGTTAAATGTACATGTAAATATCCTCCTTAGGTCCAGGAAAGTAAAGGTTGAGGTTTCTTCACATTGGAAACAGCATGAGTTTAGATACTTTATAAAAAATGGAATATCCTTTTTTGTAGATAGTGGGTTTTTTTCTTGTTTTTTTTTACTTTTTTATTGTTTTTCAGAAAAGAGTAGACAACACAAATGCATCCAGTAATAAAATAAACAGCAGGGGAAGAGTCTAACATTCAAGTAACATTAGTCAACACATACATCAATATGCTCATATATCTATATAAATTTACTGCTTTGAAGATATACTCCCCTTGAGGCGTGTCATTATACACTTACAGTCGAAACACTTTAATCAGTTTTCAGCAAAGATATCAGTTGTATGTTTAATCCAGTCATTTATAGTAGGTGTGTCTGTCTCTTTGAAGCCATTCTTAAGTCAGAGCCTTCTTCCTTTTTACAAACAGTAGTCTCAATAAACATTTATCTCCCTTTGTACACTTTAATTCTTCTAACTCATTGAGGTACATGGTTTTAAAGTCAGAAGTGTTTTTTGTTTTTTAAAGTAAAGTTGTGACACCATTTTCCCCTATAGAGGACAAAAATAAATTGTTGGGTCTCAGGAGGATATACAGGAACATTAGATTCCAATTACTTTTACTACTCTTACTTTTAATGAATAATGTGTGTTGGATTTGCACAGGAAACCTGAGCAGATGGCAGGTGAAACAACAGGTCGATTAACAGTGATGGGCTAGTATGGGTGAGAAAAGAGAAAAGGGGGGGATGGGGGTCAGAAGGTCAGATTACATGTTTACACACAGAAGGAAGTCAAGTCTCACACTGGGTGACCAAACTTCCTGCCCTTTACCTTATTTACACCTTAGCCCCACCATCTGTTGCATTGCAGTCTCTCTTGAGCATAAATAACATTGCAGCGTCACCGCCACACCGGCTTGGATGGAGATAAAAAAGAGTGAGATTAGTCGGTTTGCGTCTGCCCACTAAAGCAAAACAGCAACACATGACACACACAGTTGGAACAAAGCCTGGCGTGTAAACACTTGCCTAAGACCTACATTACAGGGCTTGCCTATCTACACATTCCTGTGTTGTAGCCCCCATGTCGCAGTGGGAGAAACTATATACAGACTTAAAATACAAACGCTGAAAGAGGAAGACAGGGTCTAAAGATGTTTAAGATGAAGAGCAGCCATGGTTAAAGGAGATTATGTGCATTTACAGAAGTTTAGGATTTTAAAAATAATCATGTAATTTTATGATGATAGATAGATAGATAGATAGATAGATAGATAGATAGATAGATAGATAGATAGATAGATAGATAGATAGATAG
>JAPTGZ010000023.1:14453930-14468089 GCA_029814645.1 Fowleria isostigma | reverse complement strand
CAGAAAAATGTGTTTGTCATTATTTATAGGTAATTCTGACAGTATTTAACTGGCCGGACTCGCTTTAGATCATATTGATCTGTACATCCTTGATTGTTTAGTATCTTCAGTGTCATTTTTGCATTTCTCAACTTCATTCTGCGGGCCGCATTGGAGCCTTTGTCGGGCCGCATTTGGCCTCCGGGCCGCATGTTTGAGACCCCTGCATTAAGCGTTTTAATGGCTGTTGTAATGAATGTTTTTCGATGTAACTTAGGTGTCACTGTGAATATTTACTGTCTTATAGGTTGTCTTCACAAAAGAGGTATTTTTTTGAAGTTATCCACAAGCAAAACGACAAGGGAACCGACCATGTAGAGGTGGCAGTAAGTAGAGTCAAATAAAAAATACCTTTCATTAAGACTTGATTTACTTTCTATGTTGCTGTGTGATTTTCTGTTTGCATCTTCATGTTCACTGTAGCTATTGATGTGAACAAAATGGGCAATAGTTTTGTGCTTGTTTACACACAGTGGCAGCTCCTGGACCAAGGATTTAGGTTTATGGTTATTGAATCCAAGTACATATCCCTATACGTTAGTAAGTACACAACAAACACTCTCTTCATTCCTGTTGTGTAATGTGATCTGATCATACTGTGATTTTCCTGTATTAAAATATTTAGGTCAGGTTAAATTCCAACCACAGTGTGTCACAATTAAGCATAGTCAGCTGTTTTTCTCCTGTAATGTTCAAACCAATTAAACCAAGTCAGTGGTTTTGTTGAATATTACATGCCAATCGCTTCTCCTGTTTTTAATGACTTACGGTTTCATCCCACAGATGAGTCTGGCTTGTTAATGAATGATGTTGCCCACATACCACAGACGGTCGCCAGTCACCAACGACCCCCTGTAAGACAGAACAGTGCTACGGCAGACATGCTGAGGGACGATCCCAGAGACACTCTTTACCATGGTGGGATCCAGATCTCTGCCGCTTTAATTCTTTTACTGCTGATAAATAACCACCCAAATTTCCTATCAGTCAGACGCAATTTAGCAACTTATTTTGATCTTTTAAAAGCACAGGTACTTTTTCTTAATATATTCTTGTGCTGTTTCTGGTTGCAGTGCCTTTCATAAACGACAAACTCCTGCAAGGTGTTCTCCCTGACTGCTCCTACAAACCCAGCTACATAATCAAAGATTTTCCTTTACTACGCTACCAAGGACTGCAGTTTGTAAGTTTAATATAATCATTATTAATGTAATTATTATATTCAGTATAATATTCAATACAGTAATTTATTATATGTTCAGATCAATCAAAAAAATCTCCATGTTAACCCACAGCATACATTATATTTTGTAGGTTTATATTCTTGGAACAAAATTATCTTGAATATAGTATTAGAAAAGAAACATATGTTCCCAAATGGAAGAAGACCCTGTTTATGTTGCAGTAGCCCAGTGTTTTTCAAACGGGGGGGCAGGAGGGGTGCAAAGGTTTGCCAGGGGAGACATGGGACCACCCCCGTGTGTTTTTTTTTTTCATCAGGTTAGAACGTGTAGCAGATGGAACTACCATATTTTTCAGACTATAAGCCACACTTTTTTCATAGTTTGGCTGGTCCTGCAACTTACAGTTGGGTGTGACTTATGTGCCAACGTTTATTGGTGTTTTAGTCCATGTTCTGTCACTCTCCCGTTTATCCCCCCCCCCAAAAAAAGCAACTTATACCCCGGTGCAACTTATATATGTTTCTTTTTTTCTTCTTCATGGTCCATTTTTTGTTGGCTGGTGTGACTTATACTCCGGAGCGACTTATAGTCCAAATAATACGGCAATGTTTTAGCGGTGGAGCACCCTGGACTCAGTTTAGGGATGTACAACAAACCAATGTACTGCCATGGTGATCTGTCACTAGACTAAAAAAAGAGTTTAGGTTTGGAGAATGGACAAGGACTGGACTGGAGAAGAAATATGCAACATCTCTGGTTTTGTACAGTTTATATAGTTTGCACTTTAATATTCTGAGATGTGGCATGTAAACAGGGTCAGTGAACCACTGATATTTTAAAATGTTCATCTTTGTTACCAAAATGTGTTTGTTGTTCTAAAAAATGGACTTTATTGTCATAGTTGTAAGATAATTGCACATTTTCTATTTTTATTTGGAAAAATATTGTCTCAGGGAGCAGTCTGGTTGGGTTTATTTATATTATTCAAGCAAAAATCTAAGTTATTTTTAATTTGCACAATAAATTATTCAAGGAAAAGCAAACAGTATTTTTACAATATTGATGTTTTTTTTAATGAAAGTTATATGTGCACCACCATTACATTTGGGATTTGAAGGGGGGCCTGACAGAAAAAGATTGAGAACCACTGCAGCAGCCAGACATCCAATCTGTAAAAAAAGAATAACATTTGGAAAGCTGTTGTATCAGAATCCTTTATAGCAGTTCCCATCGTATGTCCAATGTAAAACATCATGTTCTGTTTCTGTCAAAAGTATCAGTCAATACAAACACGACAGGAGTCTGACAGTGAGACTAAAAGTATCTTGAAGAAATGATACCAACAGATCTGTCTGGAAAATACCGATTGCTGTAACCACTAAGAACATTTAGATTTTAATCAGTTGAGCAGTTCAGGGTATTGAACGTAAGAGTATAGTGACTACTGCAGATCAGTCACAAGTTATGATTAGGTGACTGTTTAAATTAGATTGACTTTTTTTTTTATATACATCAAAAATGTTTGTGATTAGAACACTGTGTGATTCCTATGAGCATAATGAATAGGCTGTAAAAACAAAAACAAAAAAACATGAGTCGTCAGTTTGTGGTATTGAGGTGTAGGTCTCTGACCTTTTACAGTGTCTCATTTCATTTCTTCTCCCCAGGTTCATATGTCCTACATTTACCCAAATGACTACACCCGACTCACACACATGGAGACAGAGAGCAGCTGCTACTACTTTGACAGTCCACATTACATGAAATTGTGAGTAAAATAAAGAACAGAGGAATATATCTGGTAGGGGTTGATAGCCTTAATGTATGAATTGTAATTTAATATAGAATGTCATTGGGTGTCACCTATAGGGGGTGTTGTACTTCTGACTTTAGGGAGAAATATTTCCCAGAGTGACTTTTGTTTGTATTTTTTTTTTTAATATAACTCTGATAACAGCAAAATTAACAGCTTTTAAAATGTTTAGATAATTAATTTTTGGTGTCTTTCACCACCAGGTTTGGTTTCTCTAAATACATGAAATTGGATCGTTCTAACACTAAGGAAAAAGCCAGAGGTATTTTGCATTCCAATATTAAGTCTATTATAAATTTGTATTGTTTTTAATGTGACTCAATTTCCATCTCTTATTTTGAAAATTATTAGATTTTCATTTCCAGAGGAAGAAAGGAGTCACTGATGAAGAAGATGATTATTACAGGAATGCATACCAAAGAGAAGAGGAAATCAAGCCAGACCAGCAAATGCAAAACCTACATTTTCCGGACTATGGGGATGATTTTGATGATTATGCTCGAAGTCGCAGGCGCAAAATCTTCTCCATAGAAGAAACTAGTAATACACTGAAAAACATTTCTGAAACAAGTCTGCATATAGATAATATGCAGAAGAGGCAAGTTATAGACAAAGCTCCTCTGCAGCTGGTGTCAGTGCCAACCTCAGAAAAACCAGAACGGAACCAGACAGAGTCTAGAAATATAAAACGGAGAAAACCAAAAGCAAGGTTTAAACAAGCAAAAATACAAAAGCTGAAATCAGCAGAGAAAGCTATGAGGGATGGGCAGAATGGTACGCTTATAAAAGTGAAGAGAAAACCGTATGGTGTAAAGGAACGACCAGCGGTGGCTTCAGAGCAGCTCAATTCTAAACAGCTTCAGATGCAGAGAGCTCGTAAAATGAACCTCACCCAAATCCAGGGACTTAAAGACTCACGGCTTCAGCCTTCACAGAGGGAAGATCCTGAGCCTGAGAAATCCATCATGGGAAAGCAGCAGAGGCTGGTAGGCAGAGAGATGGAGCCAGCGGCCACTAAGAGTTTTACCACTTCCAGGAGAGACGCCAACATCCCTTTGGGAAGACTGAATCAGAAAGAAATCGATCGAAAAAAAAGCCTCAGGGAAAAGGAGATTGAGAGAAATATGCCACTACAACTGGCAGAGGAAAACAGTATTGGCGGAGATGAACTCATTGCTAAAGGTAACAATGCCCGAAAGTGGCAACAAGAGTTGAAGGACCAAAATGAGGAGGAAGTTGATGTTCACAGCAGGAATGGAAGGAGGGGAGACGATGAAAGAGATGCTTTTTGGGGAGCAGACGGAGACCTTGAAGCTGACGAGGAGGAGGCCACACCTGCCCCAGTGTTTGACAGTGAGGTTAACTGGAGCCAGACTTTCCAGGTCAACCACATGGACCTTCAGCTTCAAAGATCAGACTGGATCGACCTGCGATGCAACATCTCGGGAAACCTGCTGCTCCACCCCAGTGACGCTCAACCCATGGTCAAGGCATTCATGGACAAACTCAACCAAAAGCACCATGGGTAAGTTTGTCAATAGTCTCTTCTAGATCACATATGCATTGTATGAATAAATATCCCTCTTGTCAAACTATTTTTTTAATCAGTAATTTATAAAAAGTAAACTTAACTGTAGTATTCCCATGTGGCTCCTTAAAGTAAAGTGATGCCAACCTGTGAATGCCCCTTGTACTTTATACACTGACACTTTTGTAAACAAAAACTTTTTAAACCTTTTGAATATTGTTTAAACTGACATTTTCGTAATAAGATGCTTTTACTCGATATCTAACTTCTTCTGCATTTCATGACACCTCACCCTTAATTTGGGGAACACAAATATTAGCGCTGTAACAAAATAAAGACAAGTGTGTCTTGTAGTTAAACAGACATATTTACTACATAGTGTAGTATATCTCTTTAGCAAGTATAATTTGCAGTATCTGTTACATTTTGTTTGTCATCCTCCTTGTTTATTCAGGCGTTTCACACTGGTGCGTGTGGTTAATGTGGTGAAGCGTGTGGATGGGATCCAGGGCAGCCGCTACCTACTTGAGCTGCAGCTGAAGGATGTGGATGGCAAACTGCTGCGCCTGTCACACTACATCTACGCTTTGATTCGACACAGCAGGCAACGCAGCAAGGGCTTTGGTTTCCAAAGGCAACAACCTCAGCTGGTGTTATGTAACCCAGTAGGGTTTCGCTGGAATCCTGTTGCTACTGTCCACTTCATAGTGCCAGGTACCCGTTTTAGCCAAATTCAAGAATGAGAATAAGCATTTATCTACAATATGCAAGAAATTCAGATAACAACCATGGCTGGAAGTTAAACTGACCATTACTACAGTCACGAAAAAAAAATAATTATTAGACTATCGAAAGTTTTCAAAAACAGTAGTCAAGTATTAACTCCTGTGTGTATCATGTGAATAAAACAGACAGAAAAGAAAACATGGAATGACTTGAAAGCACTGTTTTTGTCAGTACAATGCCATTGATGTAAGAATTTTTGTGATTTTGGTTATTATCAACAAAACCATGGAAAATGGATAGATATTAGCTCTTAAATTAAACTCTTATGAGCTATTTTTAATTATTATATTTGTCCAAATAAATGTACCTTTAGTTGTACCAGGCATTAAAATGAACAAGAAATTGAAGAAAGTATAGGGTGGTCTAATTTTTTTTTTTTTTTTTCCTGCAACTGTATGTGACATTTACTTACCAGATAATGCACTAATAATGTGACACGTATTGGTTTCAGGCTGATTTCATCCCATAAATTGAATATAATATTTACAATAATGTTTTTAATCAGCTAAAAATATGAATCATTGTGTTTTTCATTACCATAGAATAAGCAATCATTATACCCTAACTACCATGTTAAATCATGGGGATCCACAAGTTCTAGATGTGGTAGTTTTTATGCTGTTGTGTATTCATGCATGTTGTACCACATTTGTCCAGCAGTCACCACCAAAGCATTGTGGTATAGCAACATGATTGTAAAGCTACTGAATTCCAAAATTAATAATTTCTCCCAAAATATTGGTCCTGTCAACTTTCTCTTTTCACTAGTCTGTTCCATGACCAAAAATACTCAAGTATGCCACACTACAGCAGTCAGCTCTTTCCAGATTTTGTGTGAATCCCCAGACACACATACAGGCATGCACATACACAGAAGCCACTTGGCATTTATAACATGGATTACAAATTGTCTCTGATATATTTGTGCATTTTTATTAAGCCAACTTTCTTTTTTTGTTTTATGATAAATAGTAGGTTGTATTTGCTGTTTGCACTGTTCATAAACTGCAGACACATTGAGTAAAGCTATGTTATTATAGCAGGTATTTAACATTATAGGCATGTTTTTGCGTGAGCTTTTTCAACAAAACGTCATTTGTGACCTCATCTGTTGTTCAACATGTTATTTGTCTTTGTCAGTGAAAAACCAGGCGAGATGGGTTCAGCAGCTCATTACTGATATGGAGCTACTGTTTAGAGAAACAGGAGACTCCAATTTTAATCTCATCATTACTGATTACAACAGTAGTGACATGGATGTGAGACAGGCTCTACAGAAATCCTCACTCCCAAGGTACAGTATATGTGTGTCTCTTTTTTTTTTTTATCCTAAATCCAGATGTGTAATAGTCCTCACCTGGTAATCATGATCCATGTATGTACCAGGTACCAGTATGTGAAGCTGAGTGGAAACTTTGAGCGCTCTGCTGGTCTGCAAGCAGGCGTCGACCTTATAACTGTGAGTTTGGTAACATAGCAGATAATAAAGATGAAGTGTTCAATGTATGACTGGATAACAAACAGGTAATCTTTTCTTTACCCCCTTCTCTCTCAGGATGACCACAGCATAGTGTTTTTGTGTGACCTCCACATCCACTTCCCTCTGTCCATTATTGATACTATCAGGAAACACTGTGTAGAGGGATATATGGCCTTCGCTCCAATAGTTATGAGGCTGGACTGCGGGGCCACACCATTAGATGCCAGAGGTGGGCACATGTACTTAAAGCTTTAATGTAATGTTGGAGCGGATCTGTTCATAAGTTTTTGAATTAAAATGGAATAATATTAATATATGTGTAGTTGCTTAGTCAAACTCAGTGCTATAGTTAATGAAACAGATGTTTAATCTTAAATCTAAAAGCTATACAACAAATTCTAAGCTTGTGTTTCACTGTTGATTTTCCTTTTGTATGTTTCATTGTAACCCCTTCTTGCCTGCAGCTTTATACAGACAAATAATCTCACCTGCCTGCACCTGCTTTAGAGAACTATGGCATCCAAACCTGACTAGCTGTAACACGTAGGAGGCGGTGGCTCACTGAAATATTATCCTCACATTGATATGATATCTGATAACACTGGCAGCGATTAAAATAAATGTGTACTGTGAAAGTCTGGCTATTGTACGACACTATGTGGCTGGTTATTGATGTGAGTGGTCTGTGTATGTGTCTGTGTGCATAGGTTTTTGGGAGGTCAATGGCTTCGGTTTGCTTGGGATTTATAAGTCAGATCTGGAAGCAGTGGGAGGAATGAACACCAGAGAATTCAAAGACCGCTGGGGAGGAGAGGACTGGGAGCTCCTCGACAGGTTTGTTCATTATTTCTTCAAAAAAGTTTAAAGGGTACCATAATATCAGTAGAAAGTTACAGGCTATCCAACACCCCTCCTACAGAATCGCCAATATACCCTATTTTTCGGACGACAAGTCACGCTTTTTTCATAGTTTGGCTGGTCCTGCAACTTATACTCCGGTGTGATTTATATGTTAAAATATATAATTTCATAAAGGCTCTGTTAGGACAATTGGGAGTCGGTGGTATTTTTTCCGGGACAAAGACTACGCTTCCCATAAGCACTAGCGACAACTGTCATAAGGGCAGGATGTGCATTAGTATTGGAGCTAATGAATCAACAATGGATTTTTACAACTCTGTGTTTCTTATTTCAAAGACAACAACTTGCAGGATGTAAACGATGAGGTCTTATCTTTCCTAAAACAGTTAGAAGTCCTGTGCCTCTAAAAAGTACTCTAGACTTTCTTTTGTGTCTGAATCCTGTTTTTCATACACCGATTCCAGCAGTACACAACATGGATGCACTTGTCCAACTGTCTTCTGAAAAACTGAGTGCTTCTTAAAGAGCCTCCATGCCTGAAAAGCTGCAAAAAAACACTTGTAAACAGGATATGATGGAACATCTACACATGTATTACCTAGTGACTTATTCGGACTGGACAGTTTTACCTGGGATCATTTTCCCAGACTGTTTAACAGAAGGTAAAAATCAGGGTAATCTTTTACTAACATTGATAGTCACATTAATAGTAATGATTACTGACATGGTGCATTCGGACAGGACTAAAATCTCTGGCAATTATTACTTGGGACGGCTGTGGCGCATTTGGTAGAGCGGGTCGTCCAATGATCGAAGGTCGGCGGTTCGAATCCTGCCTCCAACTGTCCATATGTCAAAATGTCCTTGGGCAAGACACTGAACCCTAAATTGCTCCCAGTGAGGCCTGGTGGCGCCTTGCATGGCAGCAGCCGCCCACTGATGTATGAGTGTGTGCGTGAATGGGTGAATGTGAGGCTTGTATTGTAAAGCGCTTTGGGCACCATTAATGTGCAGAAAAGCGCTATATAAGTACCGACCATTTACTTAATTACTTAATTAATTATTATTAATTATCCACATCCCTAGGTAAAACTAATCCAGTCTGAATAGGGCTATAGTCTCTCCAACATGTCCTAGGCCTTCCCCAAGGCCTCCTCTCAGTAGGACATACCCAGAACACCTCCCCAGGGAGGCATTCAGGAGACATCCGAAACAGATGCCCAAGCCACCTCAGCTGGCCCCTCTGGATGTGGAGGAGCAGCCACTCTACTCCAAGCTCCTCCCTGGAGGCTGAGCTCCTCACCCTTTCTCTAAGGGTGCACCCAGCCATCCTGTGGGGGAAACTCATTTCAGTTACTTGTATCCGGGATCTTGACCTTTCAGTCATGACCCAAATCTCGTGACCATCGGTGAAAGTGGGAATACGTGTATAGGTTGACCAGTAAATCAAGAACTTCGCCTTTCAGCTCAGCTCCTTTTTTACTATGACAGACTAATACAATGACCACATCACTGCAAACACTGCCCCGATCCACCTGTCAGTCTCACGTTCCATCTTTCCCTCACTTGTGAACAAGAACCCAAGATACTTAAATTCCTCCACTTGGGGCAAGGACGCCTCATTGACCCAGAGAAGGCAATATTAAAAGTGAGATATAAGAGGCTTTTTTTTAAGGCTCAAATCACAACTAAACAAATTCTCCTTGGTGTTCCCTCTAGGATCTTTCAGGCAGGACTAGAGGTTGAGAGGATCTACTTGAGGAACTTCTTCCACCACTTTCACTCCAAACGTGGCATGTGGAACCGGCGCATGTCATCCGACCACAGGTGACCTTGTCTCCTCTTGCTGACATCGCTGTGGTTACAACCATGGCAACCAGTGCACTTTAAGATTCCTGCTGTTTAATCATAACATTAGCTAACTGACAAGAGAGCATTGCAAATAATGCTGACATTGGATTGAATAATGTCCTCAGTCACACAAGTGCTGCAGCAACAAAGGAGATACTACTGAAATGCTCAGTTACAGACTCTAACACTGGATGTAGCATCGACTACTAAGCTGATACTGGTCAATGAGTGCCTTTGACTGAGTTAAAATATATGAAGATCCTTTTGTGCACCATGTTGGTGACTTGAGACCACGACGATCTGCACTACTGGTCTCAAAAAGCTGAACTTATCCAAAGACGAACCTGAGCAGAAAGGGATTTAGAGGGAAACATATCAGTAAAATAACAGTGCACACTCCTGCAACATACACAAAGTGTCCTGTTTCGTAAAGATAAGTCTTGCACATGAGTCTTAACTGTAATAAATTTGTTTTATTTGTGACAAGTATGTTTTAAACCTGGGTTGCGTATGTAAAACACAGACCTTGAGTGTCATGTTGTGAATATTGGGAAAGTTTATATTTATTATTTTAATGTAAGGTTTTTGTTTTTTTTGTTTTTTTTTTTAATTTGTGTCTAATGTTATTTCCAGGTGATGATGAATTTTCCAAATGTGTACCTCAGTTGACCCCCATCCCTCTTGTTCTTGTTGAGTTTTTCTGCTGCTGATATTCAGGTACTATTGTGAGCTGGTTTTAGAAGTAAAAAAAAATAAAAGCCTTAAGCTGAAAATACTGAGATTCAGACTGGTTTAGACAAGACTGCCATGAAGCTGTTGTAAAATTTCAGAAAAGTGCAACAGTGATTTATTGACTAACAAACAAAAATTGACTGCGCTTTCTGATCTTACATGGTTCACTGCCTCCTTCCAACAAGGATCACTAAATCTTTTTTTTTATTCATTCTGCTCAACCTAATGCTAATATATGCCTCAGTGTTGTAGTCTTGTAGATGATACTATAAAACTGCATTCTCTGTTTTGTTTAATTTGTCTTTTTGTTTTTGTTTTAATTTTTTTAGCTGATCCACCTACAGCGGTAGGTAGGGTGAAAGGAAAGCTGTCATGTTAGTGTAGTGCAGTGCTTCTCAATCTTTTTCTGTTGGGCCCCCCTTTGGAGGATGGAAAATCTCCAGGCTCCCTCAAGTGCAACACTATTGTAATAGAGGTGCAATTATAACTTTTTATTGAAAGAAACCTCAAAATAGTAGCAAAGTGTTTTGCTTTTCCTCGAATAATTTGTTGTACAAATTAAAGATAACTTAGATTTTTGCTTGAACCCAAAGAAACTCAACCAGATTGCTCCCTGAGACAATATTTTTGCAAATAAAAATAGGAAATGAGCAATTATCTTAGAACTATAACAATAAAGTTACTTTTTTTTTTTTTTTGAACAGCAAACACATTTTGGTAACAAAGATGAACATTTTAACAATATCCATGGTTCAATGAGCCTGTTTACATTACACATCTCAGAACATTAAAGTGCAAACTGTGCAAAAATAGACACGTCACATTTTTTTTCCAGTCCAATCCTTGTCCATTCTCCAAACCTAAATTCTTAGTCTAGTCGAATGACAGATCATCATGGCAATATATTTGTTTGTTGTACATCCTTAAATTGAGTCCAGGGTGCTCCAACTCTAAAACATTAGTTCCACCTGATACATATTCTAACCTGAAGAAAAAAACCAAAACACCTTGGCGTGATCCCATGCCTCTCCTAGGGGACCGCTCCTAAGTTTGAGAACCACTGGTGTAGTGAATGAAAAGATGATGTACTTTTCTTTTTATTTAATTCTATTCTAATGGCAGCATTTTGATTGTTCACATTCCACTTAACACATTTCTTGTGCCTTTTTAATTCCTGAAATGTGATTCAGGTTCAACCTTTCAGCAGTCTTACTATGCAGTTAAAACATTGTGCAGTTCTAGTCTGATGCCAAATGTTGACTTCAGATTTGTGTTTTTGTAAAATCAAACCCATGAGAGTTGCATAGTGTTTTTCCTTTCTTTTTTTTTTTCTTCTATCAATGCATTCACACTTCTGCAGTCTTGTTTCCTGTCTGTCTTCAACATTCAGTGCCTTTCCTTAAACCTCCTTCCTCACACTCCTTCAGGTTGTTGGTGTTTGTTTTTTGTTTTTAAATATACCTCATCCCTGTCTTTATGCGGGGAGTCTACTTTTGCCTTATTGTACAGTTTATGGGTCTCTTCTCTCAAAGACAGGTTTTTATTCTGCCTTGACAAATCTGAAAAATAAAGTCCACCAAACATGTCTCTTTTGTCTTCATTATTATAACATATAATCATCTTTTAATAGCTCATTGCTTATGCTATGAGCACTACCTATTTAAAAGATAATTAAATTAGATGGGATGTTCTGGCTAATTTCCATCCTGTTATTTGCCTTGAGTACCTGCAGTTTGTTTTCTTTCCTATCATGTGATCAGGCAGCTCTCTTAACCCATGAAGACTCAGAACTATTTTTGTTCTCACTTCCAATTTGACTTTTCTCTACATTTAGTCATTACCAAGTGATTTACCTCCATTTATTGCAATATTATCCTTGCATTTTTTCAGTGAAGCTCAGAGTAAATTCAAAGGTTATTATATCAAAACTGTAAATTGAAAGAAATGTTGATTTTTTTCGGAATAATACACATTAATTATATGTAATAACCAGTGTCTACAACCACTCTCATTTGTCAAACTACATGGGTTTTATTGGTGAAGATAATGGTGTTTCCATTTTCACTAAAAGAAAACTATGGTTGCATCCAAAAGTGACATTTGACACTGCTGAAAACATAAACTACATTTTACCTAAATTATTTCACTGTCGATAGGATTTGTGGTTAAAAAGTTATGAAACATTTTGAGTCAGATGTTTTTAGGTCTTTTTAGGGTTAAAGCAGCCGGTAGAAGTTAACATGAGCATGTTATACATAGTAAGATTAAGAGTCAGTCTGGCATACATACATTTATATATACTTTATTTATGTAGATGCTCACCAGTGCTCATAAATTTATTGGAGGCTGCCAGCTACAGTCAGGTGTCTTCAATCTTCATCTTTCTGACACTCCCTGATGTCTGTCAAAGACACATGTAATCAACAGTGTTTATTCTTTGTTACTGGAGAGGAATTCAATCCAACAAATAAATGAACTGAACTGAACTGAACAGTGATGAGTCAAGGCTAAAATTAAAGCTTTGTCAGATAATACCCTGTGGTGCTTTGCTGCTTCAGCAGAATAATCTAGTTTCCTTTTTTATTCATTTATTTTAATTGACTGCAAATTATCAAGTATCGGAGTAGAGATGTGACTTAAGCAAACACATGCAGTATTAGGAAGCAATCAACTGCATATTCACATGGTCATTTTTTTGGGTTCAGTTCTTATTCATGTTTTTAATTTGTGAATATTAAAAACATGCATTACTGTGTCTTAAAATTTTTTGTATGATGCTTTTTTAACCTCCTGATTCCCAGGAGAGTGAAAGTTTTGGCTTTTATTTATTTATTTTTTTTCATTAAACAATTGTCTTTATTGGAAACTGCATAATGCACCAGGTTTTCCAGATACATTTTCAAAAATTATTTGTATTTGGACCATCCTGTGCAATGGACAGCATTTTTTAAGTAAAACTGAAACTTTTGTCCCCCACATGACAATAATGTATTGCTGGGTGTCAGGAGGTTAAATCTATTTCAGGGGTGGGCAATCCTGGTCCTCGAGGGCCGCAGTCCTGCATGTTTTGGATATTTCCCTCTTCCTCACACCTGGAAGTCATTGTGTCGATATCAGGCTTCTGCAGATTTGGATGATGAGCTGATCATTAATTGAACCAGGTGTGTTGGAAGAGGGAAATATCTAAAACATGCAGAACATCGGCCCTCGAGGACCAGGATTGCCCACCCCTGATCTATTTAGTAATGTATTTCTAGTTTTAGTTAATTATGTTTATTCAGGCAAGTGGGCGTCTGAAAAGCTTTTCTACTGCGTGTCACCAGCAGCATCAACCACCTTCTTTCCACCTCCCATACTCGGCATTATTACACCAGTCACAGAACCCCATGATCAGCTCCCGAAGCCCACACGGAGACCATCAACCCTCATCTTCTGCTTTACCTTTAAGGATTCAATATGTCTTGCTGTTTTCCTTTCCAGGCTTGAGGTTTGGCCCCAGGTGGTTTGAGTAAATATTTTCAGACCCAGAGCTCTCATCATTTCACCTGCTGACACTCTCTCTTTCTCCTGGGCCAGTTTATTGAATTTCCCTCAAAGGTCCTGCACCTCGGGGTGGATTCATGGATCTAAACAAAGCAAAAATTGTACTCATATTTTACAGACCTTAATTTTAGTGGACGTTCTCTTCATACATTTTTATTTTTTCTGAATGATTTTATACAGTCAGTATTCAACCACCATATCTATTTTGCATGAATCTCCCAACAAAGATTCTCAAATTTTCTTTTCTTTCTCCTCAACCTGAGGAGGTTGGGTTGTAATATACTGAAATACAAATACTTAAGAGAAATACTTAAAAATTGGGGAAAAAAAACAAAACAAAAC
>JAPTGZ010000023.1:14429200-14445439 GCA_029814645.1 Fowleria isostigma | reverse complement strand
TTTGCTCAGGAGCCTGGTGTGTCTTCATTAGGGCACAGTTTTGGAAAAAAAACCCAAAAACTACATTGAATTTGATTTAGATTTTCATGTACAGTACGAAGACACAACAGATCCCTTCATTTTACTTTTATTATTTTAGTTGTTTTTGTCTTTTAAGTAGAAGCATTGTGTCTCATGAGGGGCTGTTATTGATCTAAGGTCAGTTTTTCAGTAGCAGCTATTGAGGTTAATCATTGAGTGCAAGGTAAGTTTGGTAAAATCGTACTTCAGATAAGGACGAGTAGAGCACATTTTAATACAGCTCAACTATAAACAGCGTATAGGCTGAAAAGTCCACCGAATAATGTTGCTCCTCTGACCCCTCAGGAGTGGATGAAACATCTCCCAAGCTTGCATCCCTCCTCCTTTGTACCCACGTCACTATTTTTTCCCTTGATACTCTTTTCCTTCATGAGCTTTCTGTCATTTTCTTCCCTTTTTTTCTCCCTTGTCTGTGCTTCTGTACCAGTCCATCCAGTATTGGGATATTTTGGTAACAGTAGCATTCTGCAAATTCAAAGATAAGTGTAATTTCAATTTGTTAGTTATTGAGAAAAATGTAAATTAGCATTTGCATTGCAAATTGTAGTTATTAACCAAAATATTGGTGATTACAAAGGGATTATGCCAATAGATTGGAGAATAGTATATATTTTTTGTAAACAAAATGCATCATTTGTACAATAAAGTTTTCATTGTATTTCATTGCATCTTTTTTCAGTGCAGGAATCGGCACTGTCGTGAACTGTACACTGCTTGGGTTAAATGTATGTTTTTGGGTCTTTTCAGGTTCATTCTGCTGACACATATGTTAAAAAGTAATCTCAATCACTCTTTTAATAGGGCAATAAGTAGTCTGTAACCTACTGTATTGTGCTTCCAAATGAACCCTCCCAATACTGAACACATCTTATTCGTCTGCATTCCTATTCTTCTTCCCGTTCTAACAGCTTTCTACCTGACCTTTGTTATTTTGCATATGCCCACAGTCCTCATTACTTCACCTGTTCTTTCTTTCATCATATCTCTTTTTTTTCTCTATGCACCTTCCATCTGTGTTTCTGCTATACAGAGGACCCCCACACAGTGAGACGCAGGCCTGGGATCTTCCTCTGCCCCAGCTCCCCTTCCCTCTCCACAGACATTCTGTCCATTCCTGGTCCTGCCTTAGTGGGCAGTGGTTCTGGCTCTGTCCCAAGAGCCACCACCCCGCCCCTTCCCTGTACCACCAACTCAGACTCTGCTTTGCTGAGAAAGAGCGTGTCCTTCACTGAGGACCTGCTGTTGGCAGCCTCTGGTATAGTAGGACTGCTGTGTGTCATCAAGTAACACTACCCCGTAACAGCACAGTGATGATGTCTCTTGGGTGGATTTGCCACAAGAGATGTGTGCTCTTAGATGAATATAAATAATATAACTGGACCAACACAGATCATCTAGCTTGGAGTTTCTGAAACTTCCAGATGCATGGTAAAATGGTAGAACCTCAGAACTATGAAACACTACGATTGACTGACAGTCCTACTTAACATTCTCCAACCACAGCATGCGTTTGATGTGTTGATCAGACATACTACTACTGTCAGCCATACCCAGTTATTATATATGAAGATTATGTCAAGAATAGGTTGATGGGGAAATAGCAGATTGATTCATTGGTCCGAGTGTTGTATGTGTTGCCCAGCAACCATTTTCACTTAATTTGTCGGTGACATTACTACTGCAGTGTGATGATGATGATGACTTGAAGTCCAATTATGTGTCTATTTGAAGTCATAAAACTGAAGCCAGGCTCTCCTCTGTGATTAGGAATGGGCAGTGGGGGCAGCGCTGGGAAGGATGCAGGGCCCCTGAAGACTCTGCTCAGACAACAGACACAGACAGCTCTCGAACAGAGGGTATGCGCACTCTCTCTCTCTCACTCACACGCGCACGCACACACACACACACACACACACACACACACACCTCTTCATTCTCATACCAGGGATATTCAAATCTGGTCCTCATGGCCCAGTATCCTGCATGTTTAAGTTATTTCCCTCTTCCAGCACACCTGGTTCAGTTAATGATCAGCTCATCATCCAGCTGTGCTGAAGCCTGATAATGATGATGTGGCTTCCAGGTGTGTTGGAACAGGGAAATCCCTAAAACATGCAGAATACCGGGCCACAAGGACCAGATTTAAATACCCCTGTCATATACAGTAAATACAAACTGATGGAAACATTTATAGCTTAAGTATGATTTGTTTCAGTGTGGGTATTGAAAGTTTGTTGTTGTGTAACACAGGTAAAAATAGTATTAGGTTTAGTATCAAAGTTTGTGCAGGTACATGATTGGATTTATTGCTTGGTTGAAAAGTTTGAAAATAATGTGAAACCCCCTGACCTTTATAAAGCCAAAAAAAAAAAACACTCTAAGAGGAGCTTTGGCTGTGATGCACTTGTATAAAATCTTGTTTTAACATTAAAAACAACAAAATACTAACATTTTGTATTGGCAGTCTAAACAATAGAATTGATTTTTCTCTGTAATGAATATCATTTCATCTAACATGAAATTATTAACATTGCTCTACTTTTATCACTATTACGGTTCTCACTGACGCATTGACTGTCTCTGGCTGTGAACAAGATGTAGTATTCTTTTTAACGAAACCTTTTAAGTCTGAAATTAAACCGAAACCTGCTGAAACTAGTAATGCAAGTAAACAACTGCCCCCATCTGATAAATAAATTGCCTACAATTGAAACCTGCACAAACTCTCTTGTAAATTTAAAAAAGCTAAACTTGTATTCCCATTTTGTGACATCTACACAGCGTCACATGCTAGTTTTTAAATGGTTACTTTCTTTATTATACATAGCTGACATACACTGGTGAGGTATTAAATGTTTTATGAGGATAGTGTTTAAGAGCAAGTAATGTTCCTTTCTCTTCGCTTGTGCTACTCAGGGAGCGTCCTCCTCTGGGTTATTGTTAAACGCCCGGGTATGTCCCACAAGTGTGACCCCCCTCACCTCTCTCTCTCTCTCCACATCTCCCCTTACAAACACCCTGAAAATCTGATGGCCGCCACCCAGTCTGTATCAACTCCTAATGTATCCCTTCTCTGCTGTTTGTAGATCTCAGAGAAGCAGACTGGGTTGAGCAAATTGTTTAACCCTATTGTTGTGTTTGCTTGGAACCCACTGCACTCTAAAAGATTCACAGACATAAGGAGACCCAGAGCTGAGTTCCCTTCAGCGTTGAAGGGCTTTATGGCTGCGTGTGCCTTATTGGTACTTGTGTAAAACACCTCTCTCCTCTCTGACCTTACTTGGTTTTGGTTTTCGGTCTCAACAACTGAAATGAGCACGTTCACCTCATCACCTCATTCTGGCCTTTTTGCTCTAAGTCAAAGAAACTGTTAGATGTGTTTTATATTCATGGAGCATTGGACAAGAAAAACTAATTGTAATCCTACCTGATTTTCCGGAGGCCTAAGACATTCATCCCATACACATGCATGGTTGGCGAATACGTTATTTTTGGCGGTTGCCATGTTTGTTTGTTTTTTCCAAATATGATCATCACTTCCACTTTGAGAAATGCTTAAGGCAGTCCAAGTATATATAGCTCCTCTGGTGATTAAATGCATGAATTTGCATTGCATCATTTAATTGGAGAGAAGTGACCAACTGTCTTGTTAGTAAACAAAGTGAAGCATGTAAAACATTATTCTAATCTTGAACCAGGCTCATCTGTGTCTGTCTCTGCCTTTCTTTGACTGTCACAATCACCTCTAAATGTAACGAATGCATTTATATAGATTTGAAAGGATTGGATTTGGAATCGAACGTTCTCAATCACTTCCAGATCTATTTAAAATGCTCTTGGGTTTGTGTCCACAAAAGAATCCTTGGTTATACACTTTGCATGGGTGGATCATCGTCCCACACAATCCTTGCTGCATGTTAATTTCTTGTAAATTGTTATCTGTCCAAATGTTAAGTGCACATGGCACATATTTTACATGCCTTAGTAGTGCTTTCTCCACTTCAAACGAAGACTCACATTTATTTGTAGAGTTTAGTTTTATTTTGCAGTACACATAGAAAAATAGCTAAACCTAAACTTTTTTCCAAACACAGAAAGAATAGACGGTCACAACATCTTTGTTCAAAAAATGTAATTAGCAGAAATTCACTGGAAAAAGTGTTTTCATCTGAGGGTTTTATATCGACAGGAGTTCCCCTTCTTCACCTTGACGTCTTTCCCACCTGGTTTTCTGGTTCATGTGGGTGGAGTGGTCAGTGCCCGCTCTGTCAAACTACTGGACCGAATACATAACCCCGGTGAGTTGACTGCACACAAACACATGATGTCCCAATGTAGCTCGTCCACTGTCCTGTGAAATGATATGAGTGAGCTCCTCCACTGACCTATAGTGTGAAGTGTCTGGTCTTGTTGCTACTGGCTGTTAGTAAATGCTTCCCACTTTACCCTTTCGATTGTCCCAGTCTGTTTGGTTGTTTTGAGAACTTAAATACATCAGTTACGTACACAGCACTGGTCCTAAAGCAGGTGAAAGCTGTTCCTGGTTACATACACGGGCTGCAGATTTGTAGCATTTGGATGGAAAAAGGTCAGGAAAGTCAACCTCCATCTGGCTCAAACAGTTTTAAGAATAGGGGGCAACTTTCACCTCGTGGTTTGACTGACTGGCTTTGTGTAATATCCAGTTTGTGCAGGTCGTGTGTGTGTGTGTGTGTGTGTGTGTGTGTGTGTGCGTGTGTGTGTGTGTGTGTGTATGCTGTGCTGCTGCTGGAGGTGAGGTGCAGTAGTGGTGCATGGCTCCAATTTATTGCCTGCTGCTTCTGTTTTGTGGTGTTGTTGGCTGCAGGTGGGGCTGTGGTGAGGTGTTGTGGTGTTAAATATGATCTATTTGACTTTTCAAATAGGCTTATCTATGTGATGAGGTCCTGATTATTCCTTGTTTTTGGTAAAGTTCATATGCCTGCCAGCCCCAGAAATAATCTTGATGATAGATGCTCACTTTAGCATGTCTGAGGGTTTAGAGAAAGGGGAGTGCTTCTAACTGCGGGCTAGGTTAGGATAAGTGGCACTCTTTTCAGTAGTGGACAAGACAACCTAAATCGGCTACCTTCATTTAGAGCTGCTGCTATGATAATGAAATTATCTTGGCTGTTGGAAGTTATTAGTATTTTGATTGCTTTTCTGTTCATCTTATCCAGCTAGTGTAGTATGAGACTAAAAACAGCTCTTTATACATACAGAATATGAAATGAGAGGCATTTTTTGTCTAATGTATACATAAAACGGGGTTCCTACGGGAGTATGGAATTTGATCTTTATAAATTTCCAGGTCTGGAAAAGTATTGAAAATGGAAGCAAATGTATGGAAAAATATTCATGTTTCCAAGACTATTACCACTGTTATTTTCTAAAACCTAACATCATAAATATCTAAAAAAGAAATGGATCAGTCTGGTTTTTTAAGGTGCTGGCTAGCGCAGCTAAAATGTTTGTGTCAGAGCACTTTTAGTACAAATTCAATATGTTTTACTCAAAGGAGTGAGAAGAAAAAACTTATTGAATCCCACCCCCATCTCACATTTATACAACAAAAACATGTTACTTTTGCTTCCTTAATGATAAAGTTACTTCTATTTAGAGTCCTAATAATGAAACATAGTCAGAATAATAAAAACAAACTATTAATGCCATAATTTATTTACATGATACACATTTATTTACCATATTTTTCGGACTATAAGTCTCACCAATCAAAAAATGAATCATGAAGACGAAAAAAGCGTAAGTCGCATTTTTTGGGGGAAATTTATTTTACAAAATCCGAGACCAAGAACAGACATTTCATCTTGAACAGCATGTTATAATAATGAGTTAAAGTGTTCTTGATGATGCTATGGGTTGTAATGGTGTTTACTCATTTATAAACTTATTTTATCAACGATGTTTGGATGCTTGTTGGCTAGCAGAGATGTTAACACTATCATTACATATTGTAATATCATATACATGCATATCATTACAGTAATCACAGCCATTTGTCCCGTAGGTGTATGTTTGTTCAGTTTATTAGATCCTTTGTCTGACTCAGGACTGTTATCACTAGACACAGAATTTAGTCAGTTTAGTCTAGTTGTATCTGGTGTTGATGAGACGTGTGATTCTTGTACAGTAAATGTTGGTCCCGGAATGATAGCGTGCTAATGGTAACGAGGCTGGGGCAGTAACAGGTGGGGGCTATTGATGTTTTTTAGCCAGTCGGCTCTTAAACTGTGCGGCCTAGATGGATAGATAGATGTCTTTATTCATCCCCAAATGGTAAATGAAAATGCCATGGACTCGTAACACAGATACAAAAACACAACATCATTCCGGACTCTGCTAAAAATCCTTGGAACTGGGACAACAACAGCCCAATAGCAATTTCAAATTAAGTTCTCATTATAAAAATAAACAACAGGTGCAAAAGAATTCACCAGATGTTCAGTAGAACACCAGGGCATCACCATTCACTCATCATCTTATAAATAATGTTAGTGTCAAAGCTGCTACAGACAGCCTCATCTCTTCAGTTAGCTGTGTAGCTAATGGAGTCCAGATATCTGGCGTCAGTGCATCCGTGACCAGGGAGGATCCGTCAGTGGGGAACGAATCCCCCCAGGGGAAGACATGGAGGAGTTTTTGGGTGTTCGTTTGCTGCACAACTAACCGATGAGCTGAAGCTGTCTGCAGCCGCTAGCATAGCGTTGCTATGTCATTAGCCGCAGAGCTAAAGAGCATCTTCGGTTCTGTGACCACCTCCGTGAAGTCAAAACAAATGCCTGAAACTTCAGTGTCCAAAGTTTCCCATTCAACTGCGCCCCAGTACACAATCACTATTTTTTGCCTTCACTGAAAACAAATGCACGTTTGTAGAGGGAGGGTTGGTTTTAGTGAATAGTTCCCCGGGGGAGGTCTGCAGAAAAAAATTCTCCGACACCAATGAAGAAGAACTAAAATCACCAAAGAAGAACAAACCGGTGTAGCAGATACCAATAGTTGTTACAGGCCTAGACTCTGATGGTAGGTAATGTGTATTCCTTGGTCATGTCGGTCAGTGTGAAATAACATTTAAGAACATGTGAAATTATACATTTTTAATATACACTACCAGTCAAAAGTTTGGAAACACCTGTTTTTTCTTTATTTTCAAGACTATTTCATTGTAGATTCTCACTGAAGACATCAAAACTATGAATGAACACATGGAATTATGTAGTTAAAAGAAAGTATGACATGTCAAAAATGTTTTATATTTTATATTCTTCAAAATAGCCACCCTTTGCTTTGATTATTGTTTTGCACATTCTTGGCGTTCTCTGGATGAGCTTCATGAGGTAGTTACCTGAAATGTTTTCCAACAGTCTTGAAGGAGTTCCTAGTGATGCTGGGCACATGTTGGCCATCTGTGGCCCATCTCGTGTCATTGAAATGAGGTGTTTCCAAAGTTTTGACTGGTAGTGTATATAAGTCCGCACCTGAGTATAAGTCGCAGGACCAGCCAAACTATGAAAAAAAGTGTGACTTATAGTCTGAAAAATACACTACTCAAATGTCACAAGTTATTTGAATTTTTTTTTTTTTACCAAGACTTCTAGAAATTAGGGTCTGGAAAAATTCTGGAATTTTGAAATTTCAAATGTGTAGGAACCCCCCCCAAAAAAAGTGCTGTTACTTTGTTTTACCCTTTAGACCAGGGGTCTCAAACTCATTTTGGTTCAGGGGCCACATTCAGCCAAACGTGAGCTCAACTGAGCCAGTAAAATAATGACTTGATGACTATAAATAATGAGAACTCCAAGGTTTTCTGTTTTACTACAAAAAAGATCTTAATTAAATTTTGAAAAATCTATACATTTTAAAAAAGATGTGAATAAGCTGAAAAAAGCAGAAATTTTATGAGACATATTACTGCAATTTTGACAATGTTATGCCTCCAACTTATTATTTATACATGTACATTACACATAATGTTACACAAAGATTTTAAGAACAGGAATAATATTTTTAAAATTGCACATTTCAGGTTGTTCATATTTGATTTTATTTATGAATTTATTAGAATTTTTTTGTGAAATGATAGTTTGTAAATGAAAATATTTTGATAGTGTAATGTTCTTTTTTCACTTTTTTTTTTTTTTTTCCCCAAGTAGAAAATTTGTAGTTGTCATTATAGCTTATGTTAATATTTTACTGTAGATCACACTGGTCTGTTAGTGTAGTGGAACCTGAACTAATTAATAGTTAATATCCAGTGTAATTTTTGCACTTTCATCCTGCGGGCTGGACTGGACCCTTTGGCTACATGTTTGAGGCCCCTGCTTTAGACCTTGTAATTGAAATTTGTACTTGCAAGATTTGACAGAAATACTTGATATACAAAATCTGTTACAGAAATGTAGAAAGATCAGTCAATTTAAGATGTGGAAAATAGTGTGAAAATATTGAATAATAAATATGTTTTCCATTTTATACAGCCGAATGGAGACAAATACCACAATTTAAATAATTACGGTTACCTTAATTATTCCATTAAGGCGTTTATGATCAATAGTGGCAGGCGTACATTCATCCACAAAAAATGTGCATGCACACTTTGCGTGTAATGAAACTAGAAAGGCTCCCCTAGAGTGCATAATCACACCAAGTCTGGTAATTCAGTTAACCCTCATTAAAACAGAGTTGGCACAGGAAGTTCTGTATAATCCGATAGACAGACCAGTAGATGTGGGTAATTACCTAAACTCAGCCATCGATTATATAGGTATTGGTGCAGTTCTAGAGCTTGGATCCAAAATAATAGTTCAACTTGTTAACCATTCTGAAAAGAGTCCTGTTCACTATCACTACACCATAATATTAACTGCAGAGAAACACCAAGTCATGAGTCAGTCCACTTTTCTGCATGCTCCTTTTTTCTACTTATAGCTTCTCTTTAGTCCTTGTTAGATTTGACTCAGGCCTAGTTTTCTCTCATTTCCAGTCTCCTCTTTCTTTGTTATTCTTCTTTTTAAGATTGTTTCAGTAGATCTAAATTTAGCGTGTCTTGGCGTGGTGACTGTGGAGTGTTGTCTGTACTTTGTATAGTGACTGTGGAGTGCTGCTATTGTGCTGTGCTTGTTTGTTAGACTGTCTCTTCTTTTCTTTTTCTCTCTTTTCTGTACTAACGGTGTGTTCTGGCCCAGCCTTGGGTAACACGCGCTCTTACAAACTGCTAGACTGGAATAGTGTCACTGCAGGTATTTTCCCCCTTTTACTGCTCTCACCCACAGGAGTGATGGCAGCTCAGTGAAGTGAAAGGCTTCTTTGTTACCCTCTCACCATGCACCCAACATTAATACTTAACCAGCTTTGGCCACCTAGCCCACATATTGACAATCAAATTCAGTTTTAGCTTAATACACACGGATGAATTCAGTGAGCTGCCATTCTCTTAATAATCTGTGTGAGTGTGTGCTGAGCTGAGTTGAGCATGCGCTGTGTCCCCACCCCACCCCATCCAGCCTGGCCTGGCTACCTCCTCCCCCTCACCCAGCTCATTCTGCTGCACAGAAGAGCTGCAGCTCTTCCCTAATGTTGTCCCAGCGCTGTTCTAATGCTTCCTGAATCGGCATTGTGGTCAAACCTGTCTAGACCAGAGGAGGTTTAGGAGGTTTACTCTGTGACAAAGAGCCACTGACCGGGCATGTGCATCCCTAACTCACTGGGCCGTATTCATACTGAGAGAGCGAAGGAGGAATGAATGAGTGGATGGAAGGCAGTCTGATCAGATGAGTAGCATTTTAGGAAAATTACAAAATGGATCTGGCATGCATGATGGGGAAGGAAGGAAAGAGGTGAATGTGGGGATTGGAGGAAGTATGATGACTTTCCCCTATCTTCAAATCTAGACTACATTTGATGGACTCTGGTGAATGAATATGGCCCTTCTCTGCCCATGAGCGTGCACATGGTCATGAGCGTGCACGTTGGTGAGCCTGTGCCTGTGTGACATGCTGCTTCTGGTTTAAAGGAACCCATCTTGTGGGCCTGATGCCTGACCATCAGTCATTGTTATTCATCTCTTCAGTTGATGTCCCATTCTTCTCCCCATTGACCCCTGTCCCTTATTCCACCAAACGGCTGAGTTTCTCTCTCTCTTTCTTGGGCTCGGTAAGCATGTAGCCCTTCCAGAGAGTCATGAGGTGCGACTCAAATACTCTAATGACACCAACACACAGATTAGAACAAGATTAAACTCAAAACTGGCAGAAAGATTTTCCCAACAATGTTAATTAAACATAGATGGCATTAAGTCAAGATTTCACAACACTATTGAAACACATCAATGGTTTAGCCTAAGTATGATGAAGGCTTTAATTTAGAATCTTGCATTACCAGAGTACAAAAACATTCTTCACCTATCAGATAGTGCCCTTTGTGAGTTTTTTTTTTCTATGTTTTATTGTGATTTTTACCAGCCAACAAGGTTTATTTTCTATATAGACATACCACTACAGCTGAAACATAGTGTCCTGACTCCTTTTTGTCAGTGTGAATGATGAAAAGGAGATGAAGAAAAGAGAGAGACAACCAATTTGATGTCGGATAATGTGCACCTAAGGAATGCCAATTAAGACATTAAATACATGTAACTAACCGAACCACTGACTTCGCCTTCATCAACCTCAAATCACCATTAATCATTCTCATTGTCACTTTGTTTTACAACAGTAGTTGGTTTTGGCTTGCTTTGATACACTACTTAACTCACCAGTCATTCATCACATAATAAGAAGTGTAATGTGTTTTGTCTATTTTCTGGTAAGTCACATTAGTCAGAGATAGTTGGCTACATAGCAGTTTCCTGTCAGTGTGTTGTCAGGGCAGACATATTTTAATCCAGTTTGTTGAACAGTAAGTTGAATTTAGTTCAGTATTGCTCACTATTTTTGCTCATTATTTTTTTTATAGATAATTAACCAATAAGACATCTTTTGTAAACGGTGTCTAATTTAGAATTTTGTGTTTTTCAGATGAACCAGAAACTCGTGATGCCTGGTGGGAAGAGATTCGCCAGGAAATTAAATCTCATGCCAAAGCTCTTGGTTGCCATGCAGTTGTGGGATACAGTGAGAGCACCAGCATTTGGTATGTGTATGGCGATAGTGATGTTTCTCTGATTAAAGTCAGTTTCCTAAGTGACGCAAAATCACACTTTTGTTGCCTTGCTTCATATGAACACAGTGAGGAGGTGTGTATCCTGTCAGCATCAGGCACAGCAGCCATCCTAAATCCTCGGTACATGCGTGAAGGCTGTCTAGACATCGGAAGCACTGACCACAGGTTGTTTTTGAAAACTGGGCAAATTGTATGTTAATCCTCATCAATAAATATCTTGTTGAATGGGTTGTGATGAGATGATGTGTGTTCTCCAGGTTTGAGGAGCCGTCTCCTCCAAGCTGTGGCTTTTGTCACATCCCATATGATGAGCTCAACATGCCTTTTCCTGCCCAGCTCACCTACTGTTACCACTGTCGAAGACAAAAGGTATGTTACTAACGATGACACTGATTCTGTAGTAGATAAAACCACTGTGAAGAAATAAGGATGAAATGCTGCTTAAAATTGTTATCTTGTTTTCTAAGGTTCCTGATGTGCTTTTCACTACAATTGACCTGCCACCAGAAGCTGCTGTCACAGGGAAAGGCTGCCTTATTCAGGCCAGGTACAACAACATTTATAAATAACAAAATAATAAAGTCTCAACATTATACAATAAGTATGATTTACTACAGTGGAATGTTATACATGTAGGCATCTGTATAAAAATCAGTCTACTCTGGCTACTGAGATACTGGTTTCATAAAGTAGTTAACACAAAAAATTACCTCCCAACACAATCGTCATCTGAATGCAAACATTGGCTTCTATATAGAATTTTTAAGAGACTGCTTAAGTAGAAATCTTGAACAATTGTCACTGAGTTTTACAGTCTTTATTGTTTTTGTCCAGGCTATGTCGTTTAAAGAAGAAAGCCCAGGGAGAGGTGAATGCGACAGCCATCTCTAACCTGCTGCCTTTTATGGAATATGAACTGCACACCCAGCTGATGAACAAACTGAAGCTGCATAGCATGAACGCTCTGTTCGGCCTACGCATACAAATCAGTGTGGGCGAGAACATGCTCCTGGGTCTGGCTGTAAGTTAACATTTGAGATTAAATAAATTAGACATACAGGAAATAGGTTTAATAATGCCTTTAAGATATGTGTACGTTTGTGTGAAGTCTGCCACAGGAGTGTATCTGACAGCCTTGCCTGGATCAGGAGGCATCCAAATTGCAGGGAAGACTCCTGGTGACCTGAGCAATGAGCACCACATGTTGACCATCCAAAAAAGGATCAATGACACCATAGCCAAGAACAAAGAGCTCTACCAAATCAACCCCCCGGTGAGTTGCATAACATGAGCATGTACAGTTTTGTCATATTGTGACTTTTTTTGCCCCAGCTTGAGATGAGGCAATTAAAAAAAAACACAGAATTAGATATGTTTTTTTAGCAACAGTAAAAAAAAAACAAAAAGCAAAAAAAAAGCATCAGAATAAGGGACTGTATAACTAGGGGGTTTGCGTTGGTCCTCAAAACCACTTAAAAGTCTTCCAATCTTATCAAATCTCTGTGTCTCAAACACAATAAATATCCTTGACCTACGATGTTAATGTTACATTTATAAAATCACATCAATTTTAATTTTGCGCTTAATTCAGTTTTTAGAGAAAAAATGTATTCCTCACACTATCCTTAAATGAACAATTAACACCATTAATGCAAAGTGTAGCCAGAATTGGAAATGATTAGAGCACATCGTTAGTGTGTGTCGTTTAACATACCTTCTCTCATCCAAAAATACTGTCTTCTAGAATGAATACTTTACAATTGTTTGCGTATGTTCACCTAATTCAGGCAAGCGAATTTTCAATTAGCTCCAGCTTGACAACAGAAAACTCCCATGTTGCATTTGTAGTGGTCTTAAACAGTCTTTAATTTTAAGCGGCAGAAATCCTCAACAGAGAGGAATATCCACAGTATATGATACTCAAAGAATATAGATTTATACCTTCATCTTACATAAATAAACTAAATTGCTGTGGTTATTTATGGTAACTGTGTTGCACTTTTAACAGGATATAATCGCATATTGTACTTAATCTGATGTACATGACTCATTAAGAACCTACCCCTCTTGTCTCTCTCGTCATTAAAGAAATTATTTACCCTGGACCCTGAGGTGTTCTCCGGCGTAAACATGGTACTGAGCACGCCAACTTTTAGCTGTGAGACGCAGCAAAGCATGACAACTATTTCACTTTATTAATCGTATTTCTACGCCACCTATATTCTGTTTAACAACTCTTAACCGGGGACGTTTGGGAGTCGGACAATGTATAACCCACTACAGAATCACTTCTCAAGGGCAACCCGCTGTAGACTCATTGTATCTCACACACACACAAACAAACACTCACCTTCTGTATGTTTTTGTTTTAATGGTGTGTGTTTGCTCCATGCCTCACTCCTCCAAATCCATATTCAGATTAACACCAGCCATGTGCATTGAGGTATGACTGACTGGGTCCTTGAGTGAGTGTGAGCATGTGGTGTGTTATTAACATACTCCGAGTACTCGCTGTGCAGCTGGACAGATGTGAGACGCAGATGGGGGGGTTGCTGTGCTGTTCAAGTGTTCATCTCTTCGCCCCCTCTGCTTAGACATTGCGTGTCTTTGTTTGTAGGAATTGACAGAGGAAGCAGTTGGCTCTCCAATTCCTGAACCCAGACAACGATCCAGACTTTTCCGCTCCCACTCAGAAAGCTCAGATGAACTGTCAGAGCTGGATCTCTCCCATGGCAAGAAGGATGCTTTCGTCCTAGAGGTGTGTATAAATTAAGGCAAGACAAGGCAGGCAAAAACATCATTTAAAAAAAAAAATAAAAAATTTCCCCTACACACAGTGGTCAGTTTTAATTATTATTATTATTTTTTTTTTAATTTATTTTTTTTTGCAAGTTTACCACTTCAATGTGTATTCTTGTTGAAAATGTACATTAAGATGTTTGTTTTATTAGTTTGTTTACTTGTAGCAGTAAGTTTCTCCTGAATTTACCAAGAAGTTTGCATTTGAACACAAAACGCAGAGTTTGGTCTGTTTACCGAAGTTTGTCATGACTGGTATCACTTATGTACACCAGACTGTCCAGTTGTATGCTTAGCAGTATTCTGATGACATTTACAGAGGGATTTCTTAATAAGTCATTCTTGGCCTGATTTATGTGACAATTTTGGAAAATATGGTGAAAATCAATTTTTAAATTATTATTATTAGTAGTATTATTATTATTTTAAATTATTGTTTATTGGGGACCAGTGGTTGCTAGTCTTCCTGGGTCCCAGTTAAAAGGATGTCAGAAATCCATAAATCATTCACAAATAAATACAATGATAATACAGTAGAAATAACAGTTCATTCATCTAATACTATAGCAAAAAAGTAAATACAATGATAGTGCAGTAGCAATAAATAACAGTTCATTTTTCTGATAAATATGACTCACATGGTACACCATAGGTTTTAGTGTCCTTTTAAATACATGAAACTATGGACAGTATATTTTGATTTGCTAAGATATGAAAGCAAATATCCAGAAATCCCTCAGTAATTTTGTTTTCATCTTATGTCTAAACAAAATGAAATAAGAATTTTCCATTTAGCTTCATCATATGTTCAGATCTACTTAACATATATGTAAAATTGTGCATATTTAATAAGATAATGCATAATTTGCATAATTAAACATACAGATTTCAAAAACTTGAAATACTTTTTTTTTTATACTTGTACAAGTAATCAACTGAGGAAGTTTCATGGTGATACCTATTATTTCAAAATTTGACCCTATTCACCTGTAGTGTCTTGCCTTAAACTTGATGAGATATTCATGTATATCTTCCTCCCCACACATATGCAATGATTTGTTGTGATTTTGAATAGATCGATGACACTGATGCTGTGGAGGACATCCACTCCCTTCTCACTGACACCCCTCCCCCCACAGGTCTGTGCCATCCAATCACCTCACAGAGAGTTCAGCAGATTCACAGTCATTATCACATCAACTTGCGTCATTGCTGTGTTCACGCTGTTTTTAGGATCTTTCTTACTTACAACATTGATTTCTCCAGGTTTCTACAGCTGCAACACTGAAATTATGCCTGGGATTTATAACTGGACTTCAGGAGTACAGGTAATTTTGCTTCCCTCACAGATTAGTGTTTGAATCCTAACCGTAAGCTTTAAATTGGTTATTTCCATCCAGATGTTTAGTAGCCATACTGTTTTCTCAGTGTATTCAATACTGAGCAAACCAAAACAGAACTGTTCCGTTCGCTGTGGATTATGCCTGATCTATTTTATACCGGGCCAATCACAGGTCTTGGGGTGGGTGTTGTTGCAATGCCTCATACACACCGACTTCTCTTTGTCACAAGTCAAAGTCAATTCCAAGTCCACAAATCTCTTTACAACTGTTGTCGGTTGTTTGATTCAAAAATAATGATTAAATTACAAGATTACACCCTGCATTCTTAACTTCCTCTGACGAAAGCGTCATGTCCGTCCGTCTCATATGTGTTTGGTTTGCTCGGTGCCTGTTAGTTCTGCCTTCATATTTGGATTCAAGCCCCTTGATTCCAGACCATTTTCTCAGTATTGAATACACTGAGAAAACAGGATGGCTGGCCAAGCTGGAGATTTATTATTTATCAACAGGGCACACTTTTAGTATTTTTTAGCAACTACAATCTGAAGATGGACATAGCATTTCTAAAACTATGGTAGTGTTTTGTTTTTTTACAGTCTGTTCCTCTCTTTATAGATGTTTACATCGGTGAGGGTCTTCAGGTTGAGTAATGTCAATCTTACCAACCAAGGCTTGAACAAGATCTTTACTGACCTATGTGAGAATCTACTAAAGGTAAGAATCTTCTTTTTTTTTTTTTTTTATTTAATTCAAGTTTTTATTTGGTACATGACAATCATACAATATTGCTTGACATTATAAGTCAGGGCTATCATACATA
>JAPTGZ010000023.1:14335783-14349707 GCA_029814645.1 Fowleria isostigma | reverse complement strand
ACACACACACACACACACACACACACACACACACACACACACACACACACACACACACACACACACACACAGATATTCAGTCCTGGCTTTTCAAGCATTGTACAGAAGTAACTTGGTAATGTAGACAGATAAAAACACTCAAATCTACCTCATCATCTCTCTCTGGATGAATGAGCTCTATGAGTCTCTGGGCCAACTTCTCTTCATTTAGCCACTGTTAAGAAAAATATCACATTATGCTTTAGCTGCACACAATGTAAGTTCCTTAAGTTTCACAGAATGGATCTGCCTCATACAGTTAGTGTCTCAAGACGAAGAGGGGGTGGCTCCACACAGCTGATAAGTCTTAATAGCACATCCATCATGGCTGATGTATCGATATGCTTCAGGACCAGGGAAAGGAATCCCTCCTTCCGTCGTAGGAAACTGATCACCTAAATAAAAAGAGAGTACAATGAAAATGCACAGGATGCAGGCCCATGTGAAATGAGGAAACTTTCAATGGCCTTCTTTGACCTTAAAATGCAAATTAAAGGACGTATGCTTCTCAGAGACGAAAAGGTTAATCACATAATGATGGTAATATACATTAAAGCTGAATTTATTAAGTGAACCTACCTGATTTTGAGTAAAGGTGACATGGATTTAAGGGATGGCCAAGGTCAGAGTGACACAAAATGCATAATAAATCAAGCCCTATAGAAAACTTAGTTAAATATCACACTTTTCTGGACAATTTCTAAGACAACTATGAATACTGACCGACAAGACTTATCATATTATCCAGTAAGCTAACCCTGACAACCTCAGGCTGCTGCATGGTAAACTTTTAACCTTGTGCACAGTTCAACATTATCAGCCAAACACCAAATACTGTGAGATATATATCAGAATTTGGTCAGACAGAATTTTCAGGTTCAAGTATTTATGCACAATATGCAAGTTATTAAAAAGATAGCCAGTATTACATGCTAACACAGGCCTAGGTGAGCAGTGTATAATGTAAAAAAAAAGATGTGTAACTACTCTTTAGGCAATTAAGACTGAGCACATTCATTTTTGATCTATTTTTACTATTAAATTACACATCAAGTGACTCACAAAGCCACATAAAATCAACACAATTCTAAAAGGATTATAACAAACATGTTTTATTTCTGTTGCTAAAAACCACCTCAGACTACCAACATGAAGTACCACCAAAAAACAAAAGTATCAGTAAATTTTTGGCTGAACCTTGGCCATGAATGTATACACCAAACATCTTATTTTTGTGCTGTTTTCCTAAAACAAATCTGAAGGTATGGTATTTCAAGAGAAATAATAAAACTTGACAGTCATTGTTGTTTGAGGATAATCCCCGGTGTGAGTATTCCCAATTTCCATTATCTTTTTGAACACACTTCTCAACCTTTGTGAATTTAATCATAACAGAAAAGCACAACTGTCATCTTTTTAGAGTATGCCCTTTGATTCTGCTGTGTGAAAATGTGTGTGTGAGACTACCTGCTCAGTCTTCCGTGTGATGAGGTTTCCAATTGTCTTGCTAAAGAAAGACGCTAGGAGGGGGTTAAGCGGCGATGGCTGCTCCAGGAACGAATACAGAGTTTCCAACAGAGGCTCCTCATTACCTAATTTATCATTGATCACTCCCACATCAGATGTCAACACCTCGCATGCTATATTTGGATACCTGTGATGAGAGTAGAAAACACACCTGAAAACCTACTCATATTATGGTAATTTTCCACCTTCATATGCTTAGTATGTTTTTTCTAACACAGGACTGATTGCACAACTTGTAATTACAAATACCGTAATTAATTTGTGGTTTGTTCACATAGTTGGATGGTTGCTTACAAATCTAACTGAAGCCCGTATTTGACACTACAAAATGGAAGGTAGGAAGCGCAGCACCAGCATAACACATTCTTTCTGGATAGAGTATACTACATCAGCATATTCTACATGACAGCACCTACTTGAATCGCTTGGTCTCCTCTACACCAGCAGGGGGCTCTGTAGTAATCATGCAGACCAGTTCCTGCATGCACTGGTCCTGGCACAAAAACAGGAGAAGTCTACAAATTCATAATGAAGACAAGAGAGCTTACAGTTAGTGCAATACTCAAACTATACATAAACTGTTGACAAATTAATACAAAAAATAAAAAAATAAAATAGTGACCTCCTGTTTTGGGCTTTGCACTCCTGCAGTACATCCTCCTCATCCAGGAGCTCTGTGAGTGTGACATCCTCCTTATCTAGTAAAGCCTCCAGGTGAGAGGATGTGTGCAAGTCAAACTTCCAAAACATGGCTGACGTCACTGGCTGATTCACTTAGCTGTTGACCAAAAGAGTGTGCGGCATGAAGATCAATACAGACGCTCTGGCAAAATGAAGGACAACAATTATACTGTGTGCAGAGCAAATTCTACTGTAATGCAGTGTATTGCTTTGCATTTCCTGAACATCAGTCGTCATCATCAGCAAATTGACACTATAAGAAACACACCCACATCACTCATAAGAACACCAAAGATACTACCTTATACCCCTCTGCACTGAAGAGAGAACTGTCAACCCATAAAGACCCAGCACTACTTTTGTGTCAGTTCCCAAATGAAATTTTCTCTATATTTAACCTTTTTTTAATCCATTAAGGCTCAAACATCCACCATCTAACAAAACCATCTACTGATATAAACTGTTTAATCCCTGTTGATCCACTAATCCGTGTAAATAATTGGTATATAATGCAGTTTGTTGTCTTTTCATGGTCCACAAATATGACCCATTTGGATGTCCAGACGCTCTGTAGTTACTGTAGAAACACAGTCATCTTCTGCAACATTGATTCACCAGTAAAACCCATGGAGTTGCATCAATATCAGTGGATAGATATACTTCGTTTATGTTCATTTAATGAAAGTGAAAAAGTCACTTTTCTTCAGTTTTCTCTGTTTTTGATATAATCATCCTCAACTTTATTCTAAAGTTTTATGAACATTTATATGATTAGTAAATTAAATGTTGGAAAATATCTGATTGTCACTGGGAAACCCCCCCCACAAAATACAGAAGATTATATTGCAATAAATGGTGTTAAACCACTTAAGGATGGTTATCACACTGGGTCCTTATGGGTTAACTTGGTGATTTTAATAGAAAAAACATCAGAAACACAACAGCAATTGTTAGAGATCCATTTCCAGGAAGATTTACTTTGTTTTCTTTGGAGCCAAATGAAGAATTAGTCAGCACAATTACAGACTAGGCTTGCACTCCTCTCTGCAAAGAGCAGGAAGCAATGTCTCTCTAATTGAGTTAGTGCTGCACATCTGTGTATTTACATTACCATGTCGCTTTAAGAATGTCAGCAAACTTCAACAGTTGGATTAAGAAAGCATGTTTGTAGTAAGAGAGATTATAAGCAAAACAAATCCTCACCTTGTGTATACCAAAGTGTGTGACATAATTGATGAATAGTTCTAAATTAGCAAGTGAGTGGGGGTGGGGAGAAGAGTGACTTAAGTGTAGCATCAGAATGACTACAAATAGATAACTGGAGATGACAACTGAACATAAACACTGCATCTATGGTGGTAAACAAATTCTAGGCATGCTGACAGCAATCATCAATTATTTGAGGACATTGATCCGCACCTTTTATCAAATGAAACCCCAAGTACAGCAAATAATCCCTCTTCATTAAGCTGATTTATGAGATATTTGCAAAATGACAGGTGATGAGCTACAGCATAGGTGACACTGGAATGAAACTAATCTCTAATGCCATGACATCAATACCCATAATAAATGGGAAATATACTGTTTTACATCAGAAATAGGATCTCACTAGTAGTATTCATCAATGGAATCGACTGCACAACATTACTGATCTGGGTATATTGCATCCCATATGTGCATGGACATAACGAGGCTGCACAAACAGGTGTTTAAGAGCTCACACTGTAATCCATCCTCTCCTCATAGCTAGCAATATGTGTAATAAAAATTTCATACGGCAGCATGTCAGCTTTTAGCCAGGCCCCTCTGACACCCTATTCACATCAGCTGCTAACGGTTACTGCTAGCTCTCAGCTGATTGTAACAGGGTGGTCCTTGCACGAGTGCGATTTAGGATTAATTAGCTTATGCGTAGAGTTATCGTAACTTCACATTAAGTTGTCTTATCTATCGTTTCTAACCTGCTTTGGTGTCTTTCACTGCCTCATGACAATGCCGTTCACTTACCTTTGTATGCAGGTCGTAAAACAGCACATTAGCAAAGCCCGGTTCGTGTTGCTAATGACACGAAAAAAATGACAATAGCTAACAGTGACAACCATGTTTAGATCAAAAGCGAACAGGTCTGTGTTATTTATCACCGGACTAACTAACGGTCGATGTCCTTATCCAGACCTAGCGCTGCCTCCTCTGCCCACTTGACAGCGGAGCAACTGGCAACACGGGGAAATATACGCTAGGTTACGTATATTTCATCCCGAAAAAAAAGACAACAACTGTTACCTTTTATCGATCATTTTTTCGTGTCCTCGTTTACAAGCTGGAAGGGGAAACTCGGCGATTTTGTGCTGTCAGGTCACCAGGAGGCCCATATGTGGCTGTTCATGACGGCGTTGTTAGCTTAACGGTGCTCCCCTTCCCTCGGTTGCAATGTCATTTACGCTGCCGTTAGTCGGTGGTTTAGCCTGCCGAGCGACTGTGTTGACACTGTCCAAATTATACTTCAGTAGGCCAGGCAGGCAACAAAAATCTGTCACATTTGAGAATCAAAATGGCGGATACATAAAACGTAATCAAAAGTTAAGCTGTCCATCAAATGTGTGTACACACAAGAGCAATTATTTGCACGCGCCCCCAAAAACTGTTGTCAAAAGGTGAATTCTGTTGTATACATAGACAACCCTGAAGCCAGATGTATTCAGACAGACCAAACTAAACCACGTGTAAGTTTATAAAGTATAATAAACAATACTAAGCTCATTTCTAACTCATTTTTTTCACATTTTGTGTAATGGCTTGAATTTCTTATGGAGGGTGCTGCTGGTGTGTGTTGTGTTTAGGGACTGTCGTTCACTTCTTGACCGCAAATTTAGCAGGAAAAAAAATTACACATTTACAAAATGTCACAAATCAAAACACATGCTTCCAAGTCTGAGACAGACTTTAAACATATCCACAGTTCACTGACAACTTGATCAATTTTAAAACATCAGTGATGCTAATGAAGTACTCCTGTGGTCATTAATTACACAGGCACTACTGGTACACAAACTAAACATTTAACATTATTGTTAATAATTATACACATATTTATATATTTATTCATAATAGATTCATAATTATCAAAGGAAATTATAAGTGTTACTTTTAAGATGGTTAAACTTATTTCTGCTGGTCATAACATCACATTACATTATGAAACTTAGTCCATGTTTTCTGCAATTATTTAGGAAGTTAGTGAAAGTTCTTTAAATTCCACAGGTACACTGCAGGCATTGTTAAAATTGCACTGTGTTAATTAAGAAACATTGTGCATAAAATGCCACACTTCTCAATGTCTAACAAATAAACCGACTATATGTGAAACCACTGATAAAAGTTTTAAAGCGTTTAAATATTAAACATTTAGAAACATTTAATAGTCTGTTTAACCAGTCTAGGGACAGGTTTTAGGATTGGTACAGCATTGTCAGGGATAATTATCATTTGTATAAAAATTTCACCCTCTATACAATCAATAATTCTAAAAATCCAATATTGTACAATAATTTGACCCTGTCATATCTGTCATGGTTATCTCAATAAAAAGAACACAAAACAATGTTTGACTATAAAATTATATATTGACCTGCTAATCATCACACATGGCAGGAGTGGTACATGGTGTAGCATGGCAACATGAAACATAAAGAAAAATGGTTCTCAACTTAATAAAAAGAACATTTTTTCCAGTCATTCATTTTCTGAACCTGCTTTATCCTCACTAGAGTCACAGGGGTCACTTGGAACCTATCCCAGCGACTGAAAGGCAAAAATTGGACATTTCCTAGCTCACAATTAAGATAATTTCAAACAAGCTCATTTAATTATTGTTTAACTAATTATAAGGTGGTTGTTTTTAAATTTAAATATTATTTAGATGACATTTTAGTGTGTATAGTAATTTGATAATCATTTATTGAAGTGATTTTTTCCCCATAGTGAAATACTTACAGAATTTTTAAAGACATGATCATATTGAACATAAAAAAAAACATTTTTTCTAAACTTTTGATAAAAATGTATGTATGCATGTGTAAATTTACATGTAAAATGTAGCCACAATATACATATATGTGTACATATAATGACATGTTTGTATTGTACGTAGAGTGCACAAGCTCGAAATCAACAATTAAAAAAATCATATCATGGACTTCAAAAGTCCCTCACGTAGCATGAGCGACATATGGTGTAGCATGGCAACACATAACAAACAAAAGTTTATGTAAACAGTCAGGTTGAACCAAGAAGGACCACCAAGAGAAGCGTTTTTTTTTTTTTTTTTTTTTTTGCCCCCAACAGTGCTGTTAGTTTATTTAAAGGTCGAACTGCATTATAAGACATACTATACACGGTCTGTTGTCCTGAGTAAAGTCAAATCAGGTGAAATAGATAATTTTAAGCTTTTGGTACTATAATTTGTCATTTCCCATCTGGCAACACTTTATAGGTTGCTGTAAGCCAGTCTAAAGACAGGTTGCTGTTTTGCGGCATCTGTTTCCGAGTAGGTGTTTGTTTCTGTCGTAGCATCCGGCAACGCTCGACAGTCCCAGCCGGTGAATCCTGCGTCGGTTCTTGCCTCAGCTGAACCTCCGTAGAGCGTCTCTGTGGTAGCTGATAGCATCATGGCGAACGTTGCGGACACTAAGCTATACGATATCCTTGGAGTTTCACCATCTGCCTCTGAAAATGAACTGAAAAAGGTACGTGACTTCTTAATCTAAAGGGTAATGTGTTTAGATAAGAACAGAATGAAACTATGGCCTAGAAAACAACCAACGTTAAACAACATGAGCTAGTTTACTGAACGTTAGCTATAGATGCTAAGCAGCAGATGGTTGAGTCCGGTTAGCTTAGCCAACAATGTAAGCTAAGCCTGAGAAGTGTTCTGTAGCTCACAGTAACATGTAACTGAGGATAGTTACGCATTTGCGGTGACGAATATCCGACAGGTCCTACACGAATTGGTTGGATAAAATCACCACAGTCTGTACAGAAACTTAAATATACACGCTAGTGCCCACGAGTGTGTTAGCTTGCCGGCTACTAGAAGAAACATTCCAGCAAATAGACTCCGCCAAGTCAGGCAGTAACGAAGCCAAGTAACGTCAGCCACACAACTCATCATATCATCTCTGGGTTAGGAAATATATATGTTATTGTTTCAGGCATCAGTTGGACATTTCCTGACGGTAGCGATGTTAGTAAAATGATGTATTTCTCTTGAAACATCCTTAGGGTTTACCAAAATGGTGACTAGCTAAGGTTCGTGGCAGCCGTAGCATAGCCAGCATGTAGCCTGCCAGGTCGTTATATATTAAACTCCATTCAAACAGTTAGCTCATGTACTGTTTATAATCTGGAAAGGTCACACCTTTTGCCCGTTACGACTTAGGACAATGTGTTAAATGTTTTTGACCTCTTGGTTACTCATCTTTCAGCAACTGAAACCAGTCCTATAACTAAGCAGAATGATAATAGATAAGGTTTCCTAGAACTGATCGGCAGTTTCGGAAACTGGTGGCGAAGCTTTGGTGCATTCTCAGCCGGGGTTTTGTTGATTCCGTTTTCACAACTGAGTGTTGAGATGTCAAAAGCAGGGATGCTCTTGACCGTGTAGCCGATGTTTTTGACAGGCACACAGAAGTAAAGCAATTAGACAGTGAAGGGCAGCTAGAGCTGAGGACTGGATGTAGGTGCTATGTACCAGCAATTGTCAAATAAGCCCAAGGTTTACATATCTGTGTTAACATTAGTTATTGTTTTATTACAGGCCTACCGTAAGTTGGCCAAAGAGTACCATCCGGACAAAAACCCAGATGCTGGAGACAAGGTATGGTTTACCAAAACATGTCATGGCAACCGCAATACACAAAGCAACAGGACAAATAGCAACTCTCATTTCCCTATAATTGGCAGCATGAAATTATGTCCACTAAGTTTAGAATGATCACATAGAGGACATCCATTGACAAAAATTTATTGCTATTACCATGTTCAAAGAGTGAAAATAAATGAACTGGCTTTTCAATTGAGAGAAAGTGTGTAACTCTTTGATGTGTGAGTGGCTCGTCTTGTTTGAGCACAAATCTGTGTCAAGAAACTAGACTGTCTTCTTACCTGTTTTCCCTTTAGAAGAAGACCTCATTGAAAAGAAAACAACTTGGCCTTCATTTGCATGTTTTTGTAGCTTGCACAGCTGTCTGATTGTGACTCTCTTTTATTTTCAGTTTAAAGAGATCAGTTTTGCATATGAGGTACTGACAAACCCAGAAAAGAAGGAACTGTATGATCGCTATGGAGAACAGGGGCTACGGGAGGGAGGAGGTGGAGGACCTGGCATGGACGATATCTTCTCTCACATTTTTGGCGGAGGCCTGTTTGGGTTCATGGGGGGCCAGGGTAGAGGGCGCAATGGAGGCAGAAGGAGAGGAGATGATATGGTGCATCCACTAAAGTAAGTAGTCTCTTTTGACACATTTGTTTGTCAGTGCATGGGTAAAATATGGTGTGATGTTGCACATATCTTACCTCTTTTATGTTATTGTAGAGTTTCTCTTGAAGACCTCTACAATGGAAAAACTACCAAACTGCAGCTCAGTAAGAATGTCCTCTGTGGTGCATGCAATGGGTGAGTTTACTCCAACTTGCTAAATATTTTGGTGCACTGATCCATAATGTTTTAAGGCAGCAGCAGTGGCGGGTAATTTTGCAATGTATGGATGTAAACTTCTGCTGGTGCTGATGTTTTGTGGTTTGCCTTCTAGTCAGGGGGGCAAAGCTGGAGCAGTGCAGAAGTGTGTGGCTTGCAGAGGACGAGGCATGAGAATCATGATTAGACAGCTGGCCCCTGGGATGGTCCAACAGATGCAGTCAGTCTGCACAGACTGCAATGGAGAGGGTAATAATCTGTCTACACCCACACACCAACTTCACACACGCATAAAAAAACAATGTACAGCGATGAATGCACACCAACACTCTTGTGTATTTTGCAGGTGAGGTGATTAATGAGAAGGACCGCTGCAGAAAGTGTGAAGGTCACAAGGTGTGCAAGGAGACGAAGCTTCTTGAGGTGCATGTGGATAAAGGCATGAAACACGGACAGAAGATCACATTCTCTGGGGAAGCTGACCAAGCACCAGGCATTGAACCAGGAGATATAGTCCTGGTGCTGCAAGAGAAAGAACACGAGGTACCTCATGTTTCTTTTCAAGGAAAATTCTGTCACAAACTTGAAGTATTACAGTCCATCCAAAAAAAAAAAAAAGGTGGCGCGGCGCCTTTTCACCTTTGTGTAGCACTATTACTACCACTCCTGATATTGGACACAGAACAAACTGAAAACAAGAGTCACTTAGAAAACCTCTTATAGTTGATATATGACATGATGACTAAGGGTTAGTTTAATGATTTGCTGACTTTAATGGATATCTATTAATATACTTCATTGACATCTGAGAACTGCTTCTTCACCTGTTAGTAATTTTTGAATGTTTTAAACAAAAAGAATTACAAATTGCTGCTTTAAAGGATATTCTGTATTCTGATTTTGATTGTCCACATGCATTTGCTTATTTTGTATTGCTAATGAAGATCTTTTTTAAAATATGCACCGTGTTGGATTTTTATCTAAATAAGGAATTCCGGCGTGATGGCAGTGACCTTCACATGGTCCAGCGTATTGGCCTGGTCGAGGCTCTGTGTGGTTTCCAGATGACAGTCACACACCTTGATGGACGTCAGTTGCTTGTCAAATATCCACCTGGCAAGGTCATTGAGCCAGGTAGCCAATATATCTACACTGTTTGGTTTTTTTTTATACCTCTGTGACCACATATAAAAAGTGAGACGTGCTGTAACAACACAAATGCAGTTGATTTTTAGTGAGACAGTTTGGCTTTTCTTGACAATAGTTTACAGTGAGCAAGCCATTTTGAATAAAATGTATGGTTCCCAATTAAGAAATAACCAGATCACTGTAATACACCATTCATTGTGAGTTATACACACAGTGTCAGGTTATTTACCCCTGACCTTTGGCATGTATCTGCATTTTCATTAATGTTCACAGTGAGGAAGTAGAGCTAGGTGCTACACAGTCTGTATGTATTTAAAATAAATCCATAACTGAAATATCATTGCATGTTGAAAGTCCACATTAAAAGCATTTTTTTTGCTTTTGTTTTTGACTGCCACAGCATGTGGTTCACAGCTTGTTAATGTCAAGGTCAAATATGACTCATAAGATGTACAGAAAAGCTAAGGCCTTATAGTGTCCCATGGAAGATTTATTGTGTGTTTGTATGGCAGGCTGCATCCGCATGGTGAAGGGAGAGGGGATGCCTCAGTACAGAAACCCTTTTGAGAAGGGAGACCTCTACATCAAGTTTGATGTCCAGTTCCCTGAGAACAACTGGATTAGCCCTGAAAAACTGAATGTGAGTCCAACTCATTGAATCTTCTGGAAATGCACTAATGATTATAGTTTTATTTATTGTATGTTTTAACTTAATTTTTCAGGAACTGGAGTGCTTGCTGCCTGCTCGTGCTGATAATCCAGTTATTGCAGCAGATGCAGAGGAAGTCGACCTGACAGATTTCGACAGGAGTCAAGGCTCAGGAGGTGGAGCCAGAAGAGAGGCCTACAATGATAGTTCTGATGAAGAAGGGGGTCATCATGGCCCAGGTGTGCAGTGCGCACACCAATAGAAAGACTCATTCATAAAGACACACACATATAAATGCATATACATATGAACATCTTTTGAGTCTCATTGCTGACACCATTCAAGACTTGACGCACATACATGCATATTTCTCTCCTTTCGTGATCACTGTGAAAGGGAGATACACAAAGACACACACACATCTCTCCACCCTCCTCAGTTCCATGGTGCCCATAATTCAGAGAAATGCTGGACGAGTGATGACCGTTTTATGTTTATGGACAGTAGTGCTCATCAAAGCCTCCAGCAGGAAGGTGGTCCCCTTCTCAGAGGTTCACTGACTGAACGTGACTTGAGCCTCCCCGTTTTCATCCCAGGCTTTTACCTTTCACTGTGGGAAACACCAGTCTAGTGTATAAAATGCAAATACTGTTGACTATCTTGTATAAGGTGTAGTTTAGTCTATCACACACAAGCGCATGCTGCTTTTGCTGAAGATCTTGCACATGTAGATGCAGAGTCTGGAGGTTAGGACGATACAGAGAAGTCTGACACCACGCCTCTGTTCTTCTCAGTGTGTTACTACTATCAAAGTGCCCTGCAGTTGTTAGAGCTGACCTGATTACAGAAATAAAAATGTCCTCTGCACAGCAGGCTGAGAACCGCACATTTTAATAACGCACCTCATCCTTTAAGGTAAACGTTTGAAAATGGGATTTGCAGGTTCTGTTCAGTCTCCAGCTGTCACATTGCTAGAATATTAAAGCCCTCCGTATAGCACCTGTCAACCTGCACAATGTTCTCATAGTTTTAAATTAAAGCTTTTGTTTTGTCTTTGTTGGTTTGAATGTCAACGTGTTTGAGACCGCAGAACTTGAACTTCAGTTGTATACTCATAATTTGAGTTGTTAACAAACTTGTGTACTTTGTATGTTTGCTTGTAATGCAGCAGCTCACTGTCCCCAAGCTGCTGTGGAATGTTCTGGCCTGTTAGCGTGATAGGTGTTTCTGCTTTGTGTTGGACTGCAGTGTGATTGGACATTATATACAGTCAATCAAAGAGCAATGAAGTGAATGTTCATTTGCAGAGGTCCCCTCCCATGTAGACTTTCACCCTCCACTCACCAGGGCCAAGAGATCCCCTTCTCTTGCAGGAATACCACTGGGCTCCCACCAACCTCCCTGTATTATACACATCTACCTTTTGTCAAGTTGTTAGCCAAAATGTCCTTTGACATGTTAATAATCCCATTCCCATAGACCTGTAAATACAGCCCTCGTCCATTGGTGCACTCAAATTATACAGCGGTGTCTGTCTTGTAAGTCACATGATCAACATGGCCAACAATTCTGATAATTCTGTGAAGGAGAGTTTATGGAAACTCTGTAGACCATTGACACGCACCTTTGCGACTTATTGTGTATGTAATTTAGTCCACAGGGGTATAACATGTACACAACCAAGGGGATGATTGATAAATTACATTAATGTTAATGCTTTTGTTTGTCAGGATAATTAAACTGTACAATAAACAGTCACCATAAGTTTGCAGATTTGTCTTATTTCATATGCACAACCTTAGTTTTTCTGATTTTATTTTTTCTTAGAATGTGGTCTGTGTAACAAACGGGAAAACTACTGGTTAGAATAATCACAAAATAAGAAATTGACCTTTGTCTTGAGGAAAGCATGCATTTTTATACAGCTTTGAGATGGGGAATAGTAAATGGAACTTGCATTGAAATATGGACAACCATTATCAAGGTTCGCACAGGTGCTTGAAATCCTTGAAAATGCTTGAATTTTTTAAATGCTAGAAAGCGTTCAGAAGTCATAACTAATATGATTTATTAACTGTCAAGAGATGACAAGCCATAGCTACTTACAGAGAGGTGATACGTTTTGAAAATACTTCATCTCAAAACAAAATTAGGTGCTCTCAGGTAGACGATGGGTAAAAAAAATTTTAATCTTTGGCTCAGTGGGAGTGTGTCTGAAGAATGCCAAGTGGTTTCTATTTTTGGATAAAATTTTGTGTTCTTTAATTTCAACTTTTTACAGTTATGAAACAATTTTAGATGTTTGTAGCATAATAGAATGTACATCATTGTGATAAAAGGTGAACAAAATGAGTATGTTTTCCTGTAGATCCGTATTTTACTCCAGCGATAAATTTGAAAATGACCCTTAAAAGTGCTTGAATTTGACCTTGAAAATGTGTATGAACTCTGACAATGAATACATGGGCTAAACTAACGGATTTTGTGTCATTCAGGTGTGGACTGGTGTGATATCTCGGTCTGTGTCATCTTCTGTCTCTCTGCTCTGTTGGGCTACAGGACCCAGGAGTTCCTTAAATCCTGCAGTGTTCCTAGAAAAATAATAGAGAAAATGGGTGCAATGATTTGTTGAGTTTGCTGCATAATCCAGTGCTTTCACTCACCTGTCTCGTTTAGACTGCATGATATAGGAGCGCTCTCTTCTCAGCTGCTCCAGTCGCTCTCTGACAACTGTCTTCTGTTGGTTTTTATCCTCCTAAAACACAGTAAAGATAGTTTAGACAATGATTCACAAAAAATAAGGAAGCAAATCTGTCTCATAACTTTGAATTATAAAAGCCACTGAATTTATACCACTGAATTTTTTGCACTAAAACTAAATTTTTTGTTGTGAAATTAAGTATCTGAATTTTTTTGCAACTGAACTTCATGCATTTGGCCTATTGAATGTTTTAAATGTATTTTTTTTAATTCTGAATTTATGAACATTAAAAAATAAAAGTGAAAATGGATTATCAAAAATACAAATAGTTGAATTCAAAGACAAAAACGTCAGATTCTTAATTTCACAACAAAAAAATTCGGTGCTAGATGTTCAGTGGCCCCCTATTTCGGATGCCCCCTGGACGCCTCCCTGGGGAGGTGTTCCAGGCATGTCCCCTTGGGAGGAGACCTCGAGGAAG
>JAPTGZ010000023.1:14266894-14280177 GCA_029814645.1 Fowleria isostigma | reverse complement strand
TCTAGCGCCACCTAGAAAAATGGGGGAACGGTGGTGCTTGGCGGAGGTCTGCGCTCTCCGAGTGCTTTTCTAGTTTGGCATATGTTTTTACGTCAGGATGACCTCCCTGACAACCAGGCTTGGGATCGGCTGGGAATTGATCGTCTGTCCCTTTAACCCCGCCCCTTTAACATCAATGACAGCTTCAAGTCTTTTGCGGTTGTTGTGGATGAGGCACTTTATTTTCTCAGATGGTAAAGCTGCCCATTCTTCTTGACAAAACACCTTCAGTTCACTTAAGGTTTTGGGTTTTCTTGCATGAACTGCATGTGTGAGACATTCCTCAAAGTGTCTCAATGATATTGAGGTCAGGAGACTGAGATGGACACTCCAGAACCTTCACTTTTTTCTGCTGTAGTCCATGACAGGTGGACTTGGCTTGTGTTTTGGATCATTGTCATGTTGGAACAACCAAGACCGTCCCATGCACATTCTGTTAGGGTATGTAAACTTATGAGCACAACTGTAGATTCCCAATCTTACCTGGACTGGAATAGAGCTTTCTGACAGCTCTTTGGTACGAACTCCTCTCTCTCAGTGTGAGGTCTCTAATCTCTTTGCGTTGGGTTAGATGCTGGCACACACAGTCACCTTTGTCACCTTCTGTACATTTGGACTCTTCAGAGCTTGGCCTCATCCTCTTTCCATGTTTCCATAACTTGTGAGGAGAAAAACATCCACTGCCTCCACCACAGTTCACATCAGAGCATTTCGTCCCGGGAGAAAAGCTCATAACTTGTGTCTGTCCCGTTTGGTCCTTCACCAGATTTTGGCACTCCAACAAAGTAAGATAATCGCATGTGTAAATGAAATCTGGATCCTCAACGCAGTCTACTCTCACGAAACCTTCCTCTTTTTTAAAATCTCTCTTGTGATCTTCTTGCTCTGTAAAGTAAAAGTCTAAATTACTGTTCCAAGCTTTCTCAACAAACTTACTGGAATCGTTTTGAGCTAGTGTTCATGTCGACTGTACTGACCCTGCTTAAGTCTGCGGTGGCAGCACGCTCCCAGCATGCACTGGTCCCTGCAGGCTTTAAAGGAAGTAAAGCTGTTGCTGCTGTTTCCAGTGCAGTAGTGGTCGTCCTCACAGACACCAGAGGTGGGGTTGAAAGTCCAGCGGAGTTGAAGTGGCTGTACACCTTCACAGCTGTTCTCTGGTTTGGGGACCCAACAAACCTAGAAGTGGGAAGTGGGGGAGACACAGGCCCTCTTACCCAGCCTTAAACCCCACTCTGATTCCAAGAGGCGGGGGGGACTGACAGAGGACACAAGTAAAGCAAAGCACTACTATTGGGCTTACCCAATCCAGCAGGCCAAGACCACAAGACCAGTCAAGCACAAGACCAACTAAAGAACTACCACTATTGAAAAAGGACAGAGCAAAACAGGAAACTAAATACAGATTGAAAACAAACATCTACAAACTCTATAATAAAACTACAGCGACACAACACTTAACCCACCTCAACCATTTGAAAAGCCCTGGAGACCTGGTAACCAAACATACAATAAGACAGGTTTTACAAACTAAAACAAATGAAAGATCTCCAGTATATTGCAGAAAAAAAAACAGAGACATGATGCATTTCACAAACATTTGCACAAAAAGAAATGAACTCAAATGTTGGACACCAACACATTTTTTCTAGTCTTTCTAAGCCGAATATTCTTGCCTGCAACAACAGTACCTTTCTCATCTGTCTGTGACACATTGGTCCCTCTGTGTTGGGGGGACAGGAGCAGTGAAACCCTGCAGGGTCAGAGGTCAAGCCGAAACATACGCCCCCATTTTGACATGGGCTAGACAGACAGGGGTCTGAGACAGGGACGCCCATCTGCAAACTATCTACATCATTAGTTTAATGTGCGTTAGTGTTGCCGGTTTAATCATGCAAATTTAATTTTGCAAAGAAAGACAAGCAAGTAAAACAACAAAGGATGTAAAGACAGGCAGATAAGGTTGATAAATGGAGGGATACTGAGTTACTTTTACCTCTGATGGTTGACTGGCATGTGACCTTCCCAGATGCACATGTACAGATAGTGTTGACGTCGATCTGCCAGCGTTGTCCGTCATCCACCTCACGACCCTCCCACACACATCTCCTCCTAACACACTCACATCCCTCCAGGTACTTTACACGTGACTGAAGGTCTGAATTCTGTAATAAAACGAGTCAAATATCATTTATAGTCAAGTGTGACTGTGAGTGAGTTTTTTGTTTAGTTTATTACATTGTGGACAATCCCAATTATTTAACTGTATCAATAGCAGTGAAAAGGGCAGTTTTAGCCAACATGGCTAGTGTCCTGCTGTAGTAGGGTGACAATAGCCACCCTAAAAAAAACAATGCATTACATTAATTAAAAGGAGAGAGTTAAAACAGATTCATGGATATCCTACCAGGCGGTCTGCAAATCTACATTTACCTTTATGTAAAATATCTTGTAATCAGTCATCTAGATGTCTTAGATACCTCTACATCAGTAACTACATATAAGAATAGACACAAATATAAACTGATGACAGAATATTTGCTTTGACTCGCTCATTCCAAAGTGAACTGGTAAATAATGTCAGATAGATGAACCTGTTATGCTTTGTTGACTGTAAAAATTATTTATTATTTTATTTTATTCTTGGTTCATTCTTTAGCTTATATGGGTGTGGTGTTTTATAAGCCTTTTTTGGCTTCTACCTCTTCCATGCACATGTTGTTCAATGTTGTTATTATTCACATGTTATTAATCTTTTGTCCTTACATGTATTTGGGTAGTTTTTCTTTTTTCTTCTTTCTTTTTTTGGGGGGGTTCCTTTATATTCAAAATCCACATTGTATTGAACTGTTATGTGCTAACCAATAGATAAATCAATAAAGATAAAGGAGAAAAGTGATAAAAGAGAACAGTGAAGCATCAGTACAATCATACAGAAACAGCACATATGATGAAAACATACAAAAGCAGCACATACAGCATAATCACATACATCAGCACATAATCACATTCAGAGATGCAAACAGACATCAGATTTGGACAGACACATGCATATTTGATTATAAAAACTCAAAAGTGTGTTGATAATACCTGAGCTTTGACCATGTTCAGCATACGTGCCATCTCGTCCAACCTCTTCTCTAGCTTCTTCATCTTGTCGTCTCTTTGTGCCTGGGGACCAGATCTTGTTCCTTGAGGAGATCCTGGAGGTCCCAGGACCAGGCCTCTGTGCTGCTGATCACTTTGGACATCCTGAGGGTAGTGGCTTGTTTGGTCGTGGGGCCTGTGCCTTATTTGAGGTTTAGTGGGGGAATCATCCTGCTGCAGGAGCCGAGTGTTTTCTGTATCGTGATCTGGGTTAAGGACGTCTGTGTTCTGAGACAGAGTATCTGACAGAGAAAGCAATATTTTAAGGGGAAACAGGAGTGAGAAAGACAACAATGCATGAATAAATCTTGAATGAGTTAAAGAACCCAATTACAGCTTACACAAACTTCCTGGAAAACACTGTCAAAATTAAGGCCCCTCACTGAGGGATAATAAACAAGCTGTTTGGGGGACTTTGTGCCTGAAGGGCTGTGATATGATCTAATGCATATAAACCATGGGGGTCCCACATCTGAGTTTACCTTAGCGTGAGAATGACTGAAGTCTCTGACTGTTCAGGATGAGATGCAAAGAAACAACATTTTGTTCTAGTCACTGAGTTAATTTGACAACTTCTGTTGTACAATGCCTTAAATTCCAGAGCGGGTGTAAACCGCATACTCATAACACTCAAGTGATGCTTTGACATATTGTCTTTACATGGGGGTCACACTTATCCATGTTGTCTGGGAACTTTTTGGAAAATTAGAGTGCACATAACTTTAGGCCTTTGAAACAAAACATGATCTAAATCAAACTTCTATTACCTGTTACATTGTCACAATGCCATGGTCGCTTTAGATAGCCTCTTATGGAAATCTCAGCTGTTTTCAGATATCCCTGCATTCATAAAGATATACATATGTTCACACACTGCATATTGTATGGAGAGAGGTGACATATGATGTAGTCACAAATATGAAATAACTGGAAGTAATTCAAGCATTTATGAGATATTTGATGATCATGTATAACAGCAAGTTATACAATACAACTTCACATACAGTCATGGAAAAAATTATTAAACCACCCTATATTTTCTTAAATTTTTTGTTCATTTTAATGCCTGGTACAACTAAAGGTACATTTGTTTGGACAAATATAATGATAACAACAAAAATAGCTCATAAGAGTTTGATTTAAGAGCTTATATTTATCCATTTTCCATGGTTTCTTGATAATAAACAAAATCACATAAGTTCTTAAATTAATATCTGACATTGTACTGATGAAAACAGTGCCTTTATTCATTTCATGTTTTCTTTTCTGTCTGTTTTAGTCACATGATACACACATCAGTTAGTACTTGCTTGCATAACCATTGTTTTTGATGACTTCTGATGGTCTAATATGGTCTAATGTTTTTTTTTTCTGTGACTGTATGTCATTCCATGGAAACTGAGGACAAGGGTTATATGCCTCATGATGTAAAGACAGCAAAAAGGTTTTCAATTGTAAACTGAGTTTGCTTTCATTATGTGTGAAATACAGCATGTTAAAAAAGAAAACTTACACTAAACTTGCTTTCTTTCTTTCCAGGGGTACTGGCAAGTGCAACAACAACATCTTGAGGCAGTTCCAGGTTAATTCTTGCATCGCTTTTTATTGGTAAAACCACAGCTTCTTGACAGTCTACAAAGAATGTCAGTTTATCAGGCTCTACGCTCACAGCCAGCTGCGCCCATTCATCCCTGGAAAAGGGGTTTCGCCCGGGGAAGTGTAAACTGGCAAGGTCCTGAGATCCTCCTTGAGGATAGTCTAAACTCAAAGTGCGTAAGGAGGAGGTGATTTGTAGAATGGGTGAGGATGAGGAGGAGAGAGAAAAAAGGGTGGCACTGGAGCCTGATGCTTGATGGCCCACCAAATGTAAACCCATGCTGCCCTGAAGGTTGGAACAGAAGAAGTGGGAATATTCATAAGGAAGAGTCAGGTACGGGGCTCTGGAGCGTATTTTATACATTACGCCACTGGGACTCTGCAGTCTGGACATGCCGCTTACGGGGTGGGACATGTTTAGAGCTGCCAGGAGGTCAATCACTGGATCAGAGAGGAAAGACGATACCTCTGAGAATCACACACATACACACACACACACACACACATAGTACATCAGTCTGTGTATGAGAGAGGACAGCACTGTAGTCTCTAGGCTATAAGAGACTAAGAATGAATATTTTCATCATTTCACATGGGTGCCCGTTAAGACATGATAAAATTGTGATTTGTGATACTGGTTTTACCTTGACTTGTACAGCATCAACAGGCTGACATGAGTTTCATGTTGTACAGAACGTCACTGTTGCCCATAAAGTTGGAATAGTTTTGTTTCCAGACAAATTCCACTTTTTATTCCTATTTATACACATCCATAATCACCTCTGACCAGGTACAATAATTACATACTAAGTTACAGTTACACTTCACATCAATCAAGAATAAATTACTTTTATGAAGTGTATTTTATCAGTGTATGAGTTAACAAAGAAGTGGTTAATTTTATTTGTAAGTTATTCTTTGAGAGACTGTTCAGACTACAAGTTTATGAATTTCCATAAATTTATGCCCATATATATTTTTAGTCCAATGGTCGGTAAGGTCCGATGGACTATTGGTATCAGTTGGCATTCGTTATTCAAGAATATTCTTCTCTGGAACCATCAGTCAGAATGACTTGATATTTGTTGTGGAACATCTTTGGGGTAAGGTCTACCTCATTTGTTAAAAGAATTGGGAAATACTGATTGATGAATTTTTAGGTAGGAAGTCACATATGGACTTCCATTTGATGCCATGACCTTTGACCTTGAAAGGTCAAACTCAAGGTCATCTGTGTCCAGATTTCTAGAAACTTATTCTCCAAAACCGTCAGGAACAATGAATTGAAATTCATAGCAGAGATTACTTGGGGCAAGGTCTACGAAGTTTGTTCAGAGAATTGGAAAATCTTAATTGCTGAGGGTTTTTTTTAATGATTTTGGAAATTTTCAAAATCCCTGATTGGTTTATAACTTCAAAACAACTAAAGATATTGATATAATTACTATTGGCAACAGACAGGAAGTCAAATATGGACTTTCATTTGGTGTCATGACCTTGAGTGATCTTGAAAGGTCAAACGAATGTTAATTAATGTCTTTAAATATGCCTTTGGACTACAGGATCCTTGATCCTATTTTTAAATTATCTGTACTTTACATGTATTCCATTAATACCCTATAGCATCTTGTATCTGTATGTGATATATTAAAACATATTTGAGGACTACCTTAAACCCTTTTTGTATAAGCAGATTCATTTTAGAAATGCCCTTTCCATTGACTAATATCATTTGCAGATATACATTACAACTTGTGGTCATCTTTAAGAGCATTTAAATGAAAACATTGAAGAAACACATGTGCATCTGGAGCAATTATTGGCTACTATAATTTTCCCATTTTCTGTCACTTTATACTCCAGCTCCACTTCAGGATGGATTGTGTTCTCATCTAGTGGCTGCCAGATGCTGTGCCAATATATAAATAAGGTAATAACAAATAAACTTTAAAAATGACGCAATCTGCATAGATTTCAGAGGTTGACAGGTTGATGAATAACAGAGCCATAGAACTCTTAAACTTTTTACCGTTGCTGTGGTTTGTTAAAGGCTGTCCGTGCACACAGAGCGCAAATACCCAAAGCAGCATGAGCGTCCTCACTCTGCCGCTCTCCATTGTCATGATGCCAAAAAAAAAATGCAAAGCCTGGGTTAAAGTCCAAACATTTTATCCAAAAAGCATGGCATTCGTCTGCTGTAGTCGATCCTGGCTCTCAAAGTTTCCCCGTTAGTCCAGGGCAGACCTTTTCCGTGTGCGCGCAGGGTACATGAAACATCTGGATGCAGGCAGGGCGTCACTTCTCTGTAGTCACACTCTTCACATTCTCCCCCGGGGACTCATGTTATCTGTACCACACACACACACTTTCACTCCATGATCACAAAGAGTGTTGAAGTTTGGCGGTTATTTGGCAAAAAACAGCGTCTCCGCGCGCTCCCGAGATGGACATGCGCGCAAAAAAAAGTTCAGGTGTGCAGAACCAGTGGACGTTCTCTCAGGAGGATGGCTGTGCGTCTTTTCTTCTCCAGTTTTCCCTCTTTCTGATAAAAAAAAAAAAAAAATCTCCACCCAGCAGTACTCAGTGGCGTTGATTCCCAAGGACCCTCGTTTTGGTAATCAGCTAAAACCTGGTCTGGAGACTGGAGAGGAGCCATGCTGAAGCAGCCAAAAGTGTGTGTGTGTGTATTTAGTGATATATGACTTAAACATGGGGACTGTTTACAGCACCAGTCACATCTAAGGACACTGCTGCCTTCAAGGAACAAAATACAGGTACCCATAATGTAAGTCGTTAAATTTTATGGCCAAGGCTTGTTTAGAGGTTAAGGTTAGGTTAAGGTTCCTGGGAATGAATGTAAGTCAATACAATGTCCCCTAAAGTAGCATAAATATGGGGTATGTGTGTGTGCATGCAGAGAGAGGGCGGGGGTAAACATAAGTAGTCATGTTTCACTGCCCTGGAACCAGTCCCAGTGTGCATCCCACTGTGCTCAATCCCCCCCCGCCCTCCACACCAGTGTCTCCACAACCATAGGCTCTTCCCTCATGTTGTTATCCTGCTCGTCTGTGCTCTGTTTATTATTCCAGAGATGTTCTTCTCTCTTTGAGTACACCCATGTAAGCCACAGCGCATAGACAAGTCTCTGTGCTTTCGTTGTCTTGTTGAAGAATTTGTGGTGTGATGATAGGACATCCAGGTGTTTTCCTAATGGACATAACAGAGTGGAGAGCGCCTCATCACTATTTCATTGCCAGATTGTTTACTGTTGGGGTAAAAGTGAGAGATGGACTACTGCGAAAAGCTTATAGAAAATGAATAAGTGCATAGGGAATATGCCTGAGGAAAATCTACTCAGGTTGAAGAAAGTTTTGCTCTACTCAGCAGGGGCGTTTCTAGCTTCATGGGGGCCCTGAACAAGATGTTTGGGGGGCCCCTAGTTTGTCAAACTATGATGAAGAGATTCCTAACCCTTTAGATGATCTACTAAAATGTCACAATCTTACGCTTCATTAGCAAAACAGGCTACAGTTAAAATTAAACATTTTAAGTTGAGTCACTCAGGTAGGTTTAAATTATATTTAAAAAATGATAATACAAGGAAAATAATAATTCTCTATACATCAGTAAATAAAACAGATTTTGAGTGTGTATCAAAAAATGTTTACTTTAAATAAGGAAATACTAAAACTGCTGAGATAACTTCTTTTTGACGCCGTTACAGTGTTTGTTTAATACTCTCGCTAACAGGTAACTGTCAGTTAATCCCAGCATACCTGTTGGTGGCCTGCTAGGTCACTAACTGTGTGACAGTGCAGTCCAACAAATATGACCTAATAATGCCACAAAAACACCAGCCATTGCAGTTTATTTTATTTATATCCCATAGTTATAAGAGATGTAATAAACACAAGATAGCTTCAGAGGCTGAACATGCAGCTTTGGGGGCCCCAGGCAGTCGCCTAGTTTGCCTAGAACAAGAAACAGCCCTGGATCTCACACATACTGTGAAAAATCTCATTTTTAAACAAAATTTTTGAAAATTTAGACATGACAAAACACCAGAAGAAAGCAAAATGTTGTGAAAGAAGGTCAAAATCCTGTAGAAGCTATACTTATAGCACCTATAGCAGGAAATGGCCCTGCTACTCAGGTAACATTTGTTCCCTCTCTAAAATGAGTAAAAGTTACTCTTTGGGTAGAGTTCTCCAAACTCAATATAAGGCCAAATTTACTCAATACAGAGCCAAATTTTACTCAGTATAAAGCTATATTTACCCAACAGAGCAAAATTTATTCAACACAGAGCCAAATTTTCTCAATTTAAAGCCAAATTTACTCTTTTTGAGGAAAATACTTTTGACTTTGGAAAAAATGCCCAGTAATTTTTCTTGTGTGTGAACTCATACATCCAGACACCTGATTTGAATTAACATCCTCTTCCCCTCTCTGCGTACAGCAAACAAAAGCTCAGATGACTCATGCCAGTTAGCCTATAATAACCACAATTACGACGCTTTCCCATAAGACTTACTCTGTTTGTTTTACAGCTTTCAACATAAACACCATCCCTCTGGTTAATGTGGTACTTCCAGGCTGGCAGATAAGAGGGCTGATTGTAGACGTTGATAAAGCAGTGGAAGCTTTGAAAACAGAGAAGGGACTGGACTTTTTATTCACTTAAGCATCTGCAGCATTTTCAATGTAGCATCACATTTTAAGGCAGCCATTTGGTGTACAGGCTTCACAGTCCAGAAATGCTTCCCAGATAAATACTGACGGAAAAGAAAATGCTGTTCTCACACCCATTTGCACCCAGTCGGCCATTCTCTCAGGGGGAAGTGAAATGGAGTTACACCTAATCTCATATGTGTCTATGTGCAACAGAAATTCAACAATGAGGGAACTCTGTGAATTATAAGGACGCATTATACAACATTTACCATTTTTTTACTGCACTGCCTGTATATATTCATCTAAAAAGTATATATATACACTTTTCTGTGTCTGTGAAATGTTTACATACCCACCCAGGCGTTCTGACATGCTTAGTTTATGTGGTATGTCTGCATAAATCTCTATATGGCCTGTCTCATTTCTTCTGCATGATATTCTTCAACCAAATTTTGCTTTAATTATAAATGATTGCATTTACAAGTAAACCCATTAACAGAGATAAACACACAATCCTGCAAAACCAGCTTCTCCAATTATGTTATTCTCTTCTCCAACTGTTGTCTGTCAATCATCTGTTTTAATGTCCATGTAATCCTTTTAACTGCATCTCTGCTGACATCCAGTGGTCAACTCAAACTGCAACACACAAGAAAAAACACAGCAGGGCAGTTCAGATACTCTGTACCTGTGGTAGCATTAATTGAGCCAAAAATTCCCAACTGATGCTCTTTCTTTATATCATAACACATCATAAATACTTCTGTTTTGTCTGTTTGCCTCCGTTGTTGATTATACATACTTGAATATCACTTGAGGAATGTTCATCTCTGTGCAGATTTTAACCTATAAAGACCCAAACAGCCACTGGCAACCCAAACCATTTACTGATCTAAAATGTTTAATAACTGCTGAACCACTAATCCTGTCAAAACGCTAAAATAATTGGTGTGAAAAGCAGTTTGTCATCCTTTCATGGTCATCAGATATGACCCACTTGGATGTTCAGAGGTTCTGTAGTTACTGTGGAAACACTCATCTTTTACAAGAGGGGTTCCTAAAGTGGGGGTCGCCAGATGCCAACGGGGAGGATTGTGAAATTATTGTCAGAATCTTCTTAATGTGGCCCCTGAGGTAATCACGACAGACCAATGACAGTGTTGTAGCCCTTAAAAATTGTTAGTAAGAAGTTTGCTATGTATGGTGAAAGGAACACAGGAAGTGTTTATGGTTTACAAGTGAGAAACTAGGAAAAATGGTACTAAGACAACAACTTTCTAATGACAAGCAGGTAAGACATTGTTGGGCCTACAGGTTTGACTAATGGCATCACAATAAAAATAAACTTAAAAAAAGGCAAATAAGTGCTGTAAAACCGGCAAATTAGCCTCAATAAACATCAACCCGCCCGATGATTGATGTTTACTGACATCAACCATGTCAGTAAACATGGTTGATGTTTATTGACATGTCAACTGTCAACCATGACACCCCTGCACATAAAACAGAACACAATGAGTAAAATGTCCAGTACTCACAATGCAATGTGACAAATATGACACAGTGGCATTTAATTTGTATCATGGTTGTCAGGCTGTTCTGTTCTTTTGTGTTGTTATGCCCATGTTTGGGTATGCCTTTTAGTGCATGAGTCTCAGCCACTTTGAGGATAATGGGGGTTCCCAGTCTCTGACACCATTATTTTTGGGGGTCACAAGTTTAAATGTTTGGGAACCATTGTTCTACAGCATAGATTCACAATTAAACCCATGGAGTATGATCAATGACAGTGGATGGAGACACTTGGTTTATGTTCAATTAATGATATATTTTTCTGAAAAAGTCACATTTTCTTTAGTTTTATCTGTTTTTGATATAATAACCCACAACTGAGCTTTTATGAACATCTATATTACCAGTAAATTGAATATAGGAAAATGCCTTATTTTCACTGACAGAACACAAAATGCAGAGGATAAGATTATAATAAATGGTGATAAATCATTTAAAAAGATTAAATACATAAAAAAATTAATTTGAAAAAGGTCACAAAAGTAGGTCTGGGTCTTTATGGGTTAACCTTTCCCTCGGGCAGACTTCAGTCCTCAAACACTTCTGCGACCCCCCTTCTTTTTCTGACAATGCAAAACCCTCACAAATCTGCACTAACCAAAACATTTCTAATGGAAGGAGACATGCTTTCATCACAGCGGCCCTGAAGATATTTGCAGACATGCTCTTTTACGTGTTGTCTGTGCGTTTGTGTGAGTGTCCACACATGCTGGGACAAGTGTGTTGGGGGGAAGTGGGTTAATCTGCAGAAGGTGAACAGCCGATCTTTGATAGCTAATCCCTTGTCAGGCCTTATTAGTAGTGACCTAACACTAATTGAATAAATCCAATGAGCTGAGAGGCCCGAGTGCATGCTCAGACCCACAATAAGATTGAGCTAACACAACACACTTGAATACGTATTATATTAAAAGTAATCCTATGTACAAAGATACTACAAAGATAACAAAACATTAGTAAAGTACTGAAATACACACCACTACAATGTTTTGCAGCTCAGCTCAATTTGACCTTGAACAAAACATGACCAGAAACTTTGATAGTTGAATTTTGATTACATGCAAAAATGACTGTACAGGTGAAGTATATATTAAACAGTAAAATCTCCTAAATTTACTTCTGGCCCTGATCTCTGACCTCACCGCTGCGTTCTGGCCCTGTCTGATCTGATTGGCTCAGTCTGGCTCTGACCGGGTTAGCCCCACCCTCAGACTTGAGCCTTTCAGCTGACGTTGATCCCAGGATCCACACACCTTAAGCCGCTGTCTGCTTTTTAACGTTTGCGGGAGGCGGGGTGATTGTGTTTGTGTGTGTGTGTGTGTGTATGTGTGTGTGTGGTCGGTATCATTGATTTGCTGTCACTCTGCTTATTACTCACAGCTTTCTGTCTTTCTGAGAAGCTTTGACTGGCTTTTCGGGGGTTTTGTGTTTGTCACTCAGCAATGGTCGTCCCATCACACGGCGAGAGGATATGGAGGCTGACAGACAGGCTGCAGAGGATTTGACATCAACAGGTCAGTCAGCTGATCGCCAGTTTACATAGTCTGTGTTCACTTCTACAAAAACTGACATATTTGATTTTGTCAAGTGAAGGAGCTTTAGTTCATTTATTTACCTTACACAAGCTGTGAAATCTGTAATCTACTGGAACATAACCTCTAATTGTGGCATCACTCTTATTCATACACACATAAGTACACATGACATGAACATGACAGATGTGTAATTGCATATTAATCAGTTAATTGTCCTGAAGTTAAATTGTGTCCTAGTGTTTCTGTCTCTTGTGATTTGGTGTGTGAGTTTATGAACATTCAAAAGCATCTCTTGAGATATATCATGCCTGTATAAGATTAATATTTGATCTCAATATGTCATTATTTTACAATTTATACACCTACAGTCATGGAAAAATTATTAGACCATTAAATGTAATCAGAAACAATGTTTATGCAATCAAGTACAAACTTCTGTGTGTATCATGTGACTAAAACAGAAAAGGAAATATGGGATGTCTAAAAGCACTGTTTTTAGTATTGTTTTTATGATAGGACTCCACAGATGGTAGATGCTATTTAAAAAAACACTTAATAATAATAATAATAATAATAATAATAATAATAATAATAATAATAATAATAATAATAATAGTGGATTAGATTTATATAACACTTTTCTATTAAGGTATACTCAGTGTGACTTAAAACCTTCCTTTTTAGAAAAGCTCTTACTGATTGATTTTTATTGTTGATTTTATC
>JAPTGZ010000023.1:14207533-14230780 GCA_029814645.1 Fowleria isostigma | reverse complement strand
TATCTATCTATCTATCTATCTATCTATCTATCTATCTATCTATCTATCTATCTATCTATCTATCTATCTATCTAGTCTGTCTCTTCATTGTTCTTATGGTTCAATATAATTTGATCTAAAAATTGGCTACCTGTAGGCATATTCATCTACATCTACCATTAATGTTATTAATGTTCTTCTGTAGGAGGCCATTGCTGAGGTGATGAGATGAGATGAGACGATACACTTTATTGATCCCCCAGGGGATATTCATCCGTCAAAGGCAGAGGCAACAAATATGAAAAGAAGCACATCAAACACATCCAAATCAAAAAAAGAAGCAATCAAACAAACAGGGGGCCAAAACGGAACCACGAGTGAATCATAATCAAAGCACACAGTGAAGAAAAACTATGAAAACCAAAACCACCCAGTGCTGGAATATGAACTCAATATAAAAGAACACCTAAGGCAAAGCGCACTGAGAGTTTTTAATGTTTTTCTGTCTAATTCTCACTGTTACGAACACATATTGTTCACACAGTTATGAATTTAGAGATGTCATAATTGTGTTCTGCTTGGTGTAGCATTGGACCTACAGGCTCAGAAATAAACAAATAAACACACAAATAAAAACTGAATCTGATAGAATTATTTTGTTAAATGAGTTTTATGATTCATTAAGTTTGAATGTTTAAACCAGTGATGTTTAATTCTCCAATATTTACATGATTTTCTGTGTTGTAGGAAATATATCTATCTAAATCAAAAACATTGTTCTGTTTGTATTTTCTTATGGACAGAGTTCAGTACTTTCCAAATAAAATTATAAAATCATTTTGATTTGTGGTACCTATTTGAAAAGAGTTTAACCTCTTTTTCCAATGAATTTTGCTATTATTGAATGTTTTTTTTCCTGTTATGACATAAGGTTTGTACTCACAACATGTATTTGGTGGTGAGCAAAATTAAAATGAAATAAAATTAAATGTTTTAAACACATTCTTCAGTGGTTTTTATATTTCCCTCCCTTTTCAGAATATTTTCCTCGCAATGGCAATTTTTGTTTCTAAATGTAGCTTGGATGAAGCATTTTAAATATATATTTAACAGCCCTGATTAAAATGTTGCCTATTGATTCTTATTGTCAGTTTTTGCATGCTTCGCTCCACACAGAGGTCAAAGATCGGGGTCAGAAGCAGGGCAGCATCCCTTGAGCTGGTTGGGATTCATTGCCTTTTCAGGATTTCTGCAGAGGAAGGTGCGTCTAATTTGTCCTCTGAGCCCTGCATATATAGGACCACTTATCTCTACTAAAAAAACACAGCTGCAATAAAGGAAGATAAATATATTTGTACAAATATGTGAGGTTAGGCGTTTTTCATGTGTGTGTTATTTGGTAAATATAAAATTTTTCTACTTTGATATTAAAAAAACAAGAATCCTTAATTATGCAGAGCAAATTTTACACACAGAGGGTGAAATGCTTGGCTATTTATTTGTGCTCTGGAAACAATTAAGGGCTTATTTTGGGATATGTGAGGAAAACCTATTAATTCCTTTATATTTTAATATTAGGAATCATTCAGCTAAATAAATAAGGGTGTAGAACATCATTGTTTTGTCAACATTGTCCATTTGTAGGTACCATGGAGCGAGGGATTGCCTCTGAGGCATAAATACATGTACCTGTGTAAACATAAAGCCGCTTGATGCTGAATGAATAAACCCTTAGAGAGGCAGAGAGAGAGAAAACAGAATCAGACAAACTAAATTAAAGGGGGTGCAAATCCCCCATGTACTTTCTCCCTCCCCATTTCTGGCCTATCATCTATCTCTGGACCATGGTGGGGTTGTCATGTCGACCGGCCTACAAGTTACTATGACAACGGCTCAAGGGGAAGCACTTGCTAGGGAGGTTATTGCCTCCTTGGGGATGTAAGGAGGACAGCGGGAATGTGAGCAGAGACAAAGATAGAGGGACTTCTAGACAGCAAAAAGGCTTATATGAATGGTGAGGTCAAGTTGGAGTATGTTAGCTGGATGTCTGTTTAAGTGTATAAAGACTGGTTTCCATTCACTTAACACAGTGTGTGAATCAGAGTTGCCCTGCTGAAGATTTAGATGCAGTCTACAAACTTTTCTCCCTCCTGGTTGAGGCCTGAACCTCTCCTGTACATTGATGTATTATACTTCCTGCTCAGTGCCATACCCCGGGGCAGAAAGGGGCGGGGGCAAGGGAGGGAGTGACATTAAGGACCCTCCAAGGTGTCAGATGGGTCCCCTGCTTCCCCCACATTTTGTCATATAAATGTCATAAAGACAAGTTTGGAGTTCGCGAGCATTTGGCTCTCCTTCTGCCTGGGGGGTATCACAGTGGTTAATTGCCCCATTAACAGTGACAGGGTAAATTGGTGGAATGGCTAACTATATATTACAGTGAAAACAACAACCCCTGGCATACACCTGAGGGCATGAAAAGCATGGTGCACTGTAAAACACGGCCTATGTGGGCTGGAGTGCACATAGGAGAGAGTGTGTGTAAATTTACATTCACACAGGAGATTTAATACAGGAAATATTATAACCTCACACTTATAATATTATTATGACACTATATATTTTTTTTTCCATCTTGAAATATCAGCGCCAGTCAGGGGGAGTGTCCAGTGAGGGTGCTGAACCTTTTGTAGGTGCAACCACTCGACAAATAAAAAAAAATCTGTTCTCTTCTGTTGCAGTCGCTGCTTTTTATATTGAAACGGAATTTAAACAACGGATTTATTATGCATTTGCTACTCAGAGAGGTGGAAATGAAACACATTTGTGTATATATACTCACCTGTCTTATCAGCATTTCAGATGTGACCGATAAAATGCAAATATAAATTTCCATCAATGATACGTAATGCATTTATTTGCATTGTGATGTGTGTCTCGGCACTATTGTGTCAAACAAGTAGAATTATTTGTTTTTTAAAATGTTTTTATTATTTGTGCAGACGTTATTTCTTCACATATAATTAATAAAACACACACAATTCATAAAATATATCATCATATGAATATACAATTTCAAAGCACATAGATGCATATGACTAGATAAACAGGTAAATAAAAGACTGGTGTATTTTATTTAGCTATGATTAACATTTCAACATTTGTCATATTATTTAAACCCATACAGACAGCATGCACCTGTCAGATGAACTCATTTTTTCTGTCTGTCTGTCTGTCTCATTCTCTCTATATTTATTATTTTCCCTCTCTTTCTCTCTCTCAAACGCACACAAAATGCAAAATGTCCTGATGTTAAAATTATATCACCCTTTCCTGTCTTTGTCTCCTGCTCATAAATGACAAAATTGTCATTGTTTTAACTGCAGCCACGACAACAATAGAATATATCCATGTAGGCATAAAGACACAGCAGGACAGTCACTGATTTATGTTTGTGATATTCTGCAATCTTTGCGTGGTGGCGTGTGCCAGACAGACAATCACTCCACACAACGAACGTTTTCCAGTCGTAAAATAATTATTGGAAATGGTACATATAGACCATATCATTTGGCGCCTAATTAACTGGCCAATAAATTGATTCTTTGCATATTTATGTTGATAAAATGTAAAAAATAAAGTTAATCACACCAGAGCAAAGCAAAGCCAAAGGATCAGTGCATTGAAAACCAACATGACGAAATATCATTCATATTCATGTTCTGTTCCGATATGGCCTTGTAGTGCGGTTGTTTCATGGAACACTGAGCTGATAGGAACCTTATTATAATGAAGCCTTTTTTTTTTAACCTTTAGTAATCCTACAATAATACCTTTTGTAATAGGCCTATATCGTTTTAGAATACTTGTTTTACTGTAGCACTGTGGCAAAAAGCACAATTTATAACTAATGATGATTTCAACTCTGGAAATTAAAGCTTAATAAGGCCAGAAAAAAAATATTTAATCTAATAAAAAAATGCAGTTTTCACTCTCTGAGATATGAACGATCGACAGATTGCCATCCAGCGTGAAATTCACAATAGTATTATCATAACAATAGAGCCGAGCCGAGTGGCGAAGATGGGACGGCCGGAGCAGAAAAAGGAAAAGAAAAACAGAATAATAATCATAAAAAAATACACTATAAGTCTTCTGTGATGACAAACGGAGGAATGGATACATAAAGTTAATTTCAATTATTGAAACGAAAAAAGTTAACCAGTAAAACAATGTCCAAGAGCAGGACTTAAAGCCAGATGAGAGAAAAAACAATCTAGAATTTCTGTCTCAAACCTATGTAAGGTCGGCGATTCTTTTCTATTTTATTTTATAATTTTTTATTAATGTTATTAATGTTTATTCACATAAACTACTAATTTATTTTTCATATATATGTACACTAAAAGCATATATCTGACAAATCCTGGCTATTAGACGGCAACTTTTTACGCCCAGAAATGGACAAACGCCACACAGTCATTCAACTATTCCGTGAAAACGCAATATTAGAAAAAACACACTTCTATAACTTATTCCACATCTACCCCGCGTTTTTTCCCAGTAAAATGTAAAATATATATTATAAAAATATCCCTGTAGGGCCCTACAGTGTGTGTTTGTTAGAGACCAGTGATGGTCAATCAGTGTCGCAGTTTATGATTTATGTTTGCATCATTTCTGATTTTTGCTTCAATCCCTTTAACAGCCTTTAGCTCTGTTTATTACGCACATTTTGTTCCTTAAAACATTATTTTGTCCTTATTTTATTGTTTAACAGATAGTTTCTTGTTTTGCCATTTGTTAGAAATAAAAAAATCCCTGGTATTAGTGTCTAAATATTCGTTTTAATCAATTTAAAACGTGGCGGAACTCCCCACAGCGGTTATATTGTATTTGCAATTACGAATTTACGTTTCATCGGTAATTTCTGCTACTTTTGTAAAAATATTTCCCTTTGCTCGTCTTGTCTCTGCGTCCCCTGTAGCCGCTCCCCCTCCCTCCCTCTCTTTCTCTCTCTCGCGGAATCCTATTGATCCAAACGGGCTAATTAGCGGTGTCTGCGCAATTACGCACATGCGCACTGAGCGTAATCTCAGCCATTTTTTGAAGGAAACTAATTAGCAGGAATAAAGAGCCAAGTGTTTTTCCCCCCACAGTGATCAGAACTCATTCTACCTCTGGAGCTCGCACAAACCCCTCCGTCCCCCATCTTCTGTTTACTACAGCCTATATGTAGCTTTAATTACACTGTTGTTTGGTAACAACTTGGACCCCGCTGCTCTCTCTCCCTCTCCCCATTTTTTTTTTTCCTCTCCTGCTCCGTAAAAACGCAGAGGATCATTCATAAGGAATGAGTGGGATCTCTATACGATTGTTTTCTGGACTACTACACACTGAGCGTTACGGAGCTTTGTACCAGAGCCGCTGCAGAAATGTAAGTCTGCCATTTGTTTACGATATTGAAGGTTAGCTGCGAGGAAGCACCCCGGCGGTGGGGAGAGAGAGAGAGGGAGGGTGTTTGGTCAGTGCAGCTTTCTAAATCGTACAAATGAAGCTTTTGTTGATCTGCTTAATGCATCGAGTCACCTGTTACTGGAGACTGGAGCTCTTGGTTTAGATGAATCGGAGTGTGGTACGAGGCGATCCGGTGTAAACAAAAGGCTCAAGTAGTCTGGAGGCTTCATGTCGGTCAGTGGCTGGACAACACAGAGACACACACAGACAGGGAGTCAACTACTCCAGTCCTTTTTCTTGTCTTCTGTCTCTGCCGGCCCCGTTTGCATGGTACCAGGATTACCCAGAATACTGCTGTTACCTTGGTCTGATGTAGGCTATATGCGATCCACTGGGTCCTTGGTATTTATTCCATGTCCAGGTACATTTGTCCATTCGTATCCTGTAAAAACAAACAAAATGATTTTTCTCAAGTATGGCCACACAACTCTTGTCTCTGTCTGTCTCTCTCTCCTCCTCACACCCCTGTCTCTCCTTTCTCTCTCTTCTTAACACACACACACACACACACACACACACACACACACACACACACACACACACACCTACACTTACACATACACACAAGTCAGTGTATATATATACACATACATACAGGAGTCAGAGAATAGTTTTGATTTTTGTACAGTTATATTATGTACTGCTATGACAACAATTGGACATGATATTTTAAGAAGCTCTAATGTCCATGTTCAATTTCATCTGCCTTAATAGAGGTACACAACAGGATGTACATGCATTAACGCACACATATAGATGTACACACATGTTAAATGATGGTTTCCCGCACTTGTGATCGATAGAGAGCCAGGAATGCTTGTATAAATAGTTACATTGCCGATAGACCTGGGTTATTGATTGCAGTGTAAATGAAAATCTTTATCAGATTAGAGACTGTTCTCAGCTGCTGGCAGGCAGGCTCGGCCCCTCAGCACTCTCCGGCAGGACAGTGGACAGCTGCAGTGGGCAAGGGTCTGTGGCCTGTGACATAAACACAGTACATTAAAGCACTATCAGAGTGCCGATATGAGCCATATATCTTTGAGCTGCAGAGGGAGGCGAGGGGGGTGGCTCCGGGAGAGAGGGAGCGAGACGCAGTTGAAGGAGGAGGGGGTGGGTTGGTTGAAGGAGAAGGTGAAAGGGTACATTAAGGTCTTTCCTTGATTAAAAAAGGTCAGTAATGAGATTGCAGGATAGGCAGAGTAAGAGAGATGTATCTTTCTCATCTGGCACCCATCTGTCAGACAGACAAGGAGAGGCCCTGCTTTATATTTGGGAAGTCTTTTGTAGTGATGCTCGGTTGTGCTGATGTGATTCAAAATCTCACCATCACAAAAAAAAAGCTCAATTAAAAAAAGAATGTTCTGATTATTTGTGAATGAGTGTAAGTCTACTTCAAAAGCAAAAGAAAAAAATAATCTTTCAGACTTTAAAAATACCACCTTAAGCTGTTTGCTTTTAAAAAATAAAAAAACCCAGGATTATTCTGTGAAATATGCATGACATATTAAATTTGACCAAGCTGGTTCATTAATTTGACGGTTTACATTAGTGCTTAGATAACTGTGTGTGTTTACATTATGCAGTACACTGGACTTGAAGGGGGTGGACACAATATCAGATACATTGGAGGGAAGACAAAATATAATTACACCTTAGGTCTGCAATGGAGCGCCATATTGCATCAAACCGTGATATTAAAAATCACATATTTGAATCAAGCTCTTTGTCGAAGTTTCAACTAAAACTGTATAAGCTTAGCACTGCAGTGCTATGCTTTTGGATTACATTGGATTTTTATAGCAGTTTATTACATTACATTTCAACAATATGTTATGAAGCGGCTCACAGAGTTTGTACTAAACAGAAATCCTTCTCACTTATAATATCTGTGTGCTATTGCACTGCAAAAGATGTAGAGACTGATACAGTGGGTTTAAAAAACGTTCTTTTATCCGCTTTTATCTAAGTGTGGCAATTTAGTGGAAGCCCTTTAGCTCAGAAGCGTTCAGTTCTTTATTTAATCCTATCCCCTGAGGAATATTATAGACCTCCTGCGTAGCCTTTACCCGCATTCCTCTACCTAGTTTAGCGCTGATGCTATTGATTTTCCCATTAAGGGCTAACGCTAACCCCTGAGTAACCAGCCTCTGTATTGCACACTGTGAAGACTGTATTGAACAGATGCTATCCAGGGACTCTAATCAATGGCCTCCACTGTTATGCAATATTATTTACATGACTCATGTATTTCATTTTCTTCTTTTTTGTCTTTATTTTTCTCTGCCTCTGACTGACGTGCTCTCTTCTCCTCTCACACAGGTGGGGTCGTAATGCGTGGCAGCTGTAGCCTCTGGTATGGACAGCGGTGAGGGAGGAGGAGGGGATGGAGGGGGAGGAGAGGAGAGAGATGCTGACCTCAGTCCCCAGGCTTTATCTCTTCCTCTCCTGACCCTGGCGGTCATTCCGGAGCAGGGGTCATCTACTCATACCTCAGCCACGGCCCCTGCCAAAGAGCCCCTGACCCTGCCTCAGCAGGAGGAGGAGGGCGCAGAGGGGTTCCAGGCGAGAAAAGAGACCCAGGGAGATGAGCAGGAAGAAGGAGGCCGTCACTCACAGGAGAATAGAGCATGTCAAAAACAGGGGTTGAAGGAAAACTTCGGGGAGGGATATTTGTCAGGGCAAAGGAAAGAGGATGGGGAGGTGCACTTAGGTGTGGGAGAGGCGTCAGTTACAGGGGGCCTCCCGGAAGTCCTTAGCAGCGGAGGCCAAGAGGAGGAGAAGGAAGAGGAGGAGGCCATCTCAAACCAAAGCCAAAACAAATCCAAATGTTCTTTATTACCTCAACAGAGCCAGCACAGCTCTTCTTCCAGCACTGCAAAGGCCAGTGGCACACTCGACAGCAAAATAGCCGCCTCTCCAAAGCCCTCCCCTATCCTTTCCACCTCTCCAAAGCCCGCCCCTTTTCTTTCCACCTCTCCAAAGCACTTCACTTGTCCGTCCTCCTCTTCTGCCCTGCTGAGTGAGACCGAGGTAAAAGACATTAAGGGAGATCAGGGCTGGATTTCTGGGTTTCCTCAGAGCTTTAAATCCCAGCAGTCTACTCTGGCTTTTCCAATGGCAGGTACTGAGCCTGATGGTACACCTGCTGAGGATGGTGGGCCGGCAGGGGTTCTTCACTCTTCCATTTCCAATGGAAATGGTGCCAAAGCTCCAGAACCAAATGACAGTCATCAAGAAACAGAGGTGGATGATGAGAGAGACAAAGAAGAACAGAAAGATGCCGTCCTTAAAAACCTCAACCAAGACCTCTCTCCTAATTCACTGACGAGTCACATGACCATAATGCACTCACGTAACTCCTGCAAGACGCTGAAATGCCCCAAGTGTAACTGGCACTACAAGTCTCAGCATACATTGCAAGTCCATATGAAGGAGAAACATCCAGAGACGGGAGGCAGCTGTGTCTGCGGTGCCTCTGGTGGGAAGTGTGTTTGTGGTGGTGCAACACGAGGTGTGTGTGGGTACTGCAGTTCGGGGAAACCCCATCCTCGCTTGGCTCGCGGAGAAACCTATGCCTGTGGCTACAAGCCCTACCGCTGTGAGGTGTGCGACTATGCTACCTCATCGAAAGGCAACCTCAGCATACACATGCAGTCAGATAAACACCTTAATAATGTACAAAATGGGGGACATTCAAACGGTCACATGCACACCTCTCACGTTAATAACAACAGCAGCTCCTCCAGTGGTCACACAGTGGATGAGCAGCCCTACAAGCTACCACTCGCTATTCCCCCGCCTACTACACAGCCTGCCAAGCTCACACCACCAGCACACTCACACTCTCATGGTAAGCGCTGGCGGTGTGATGTGTGCGACTATGAGACCAGCATTGCCCGCAACCTGCGCATACACACCACCAGCGAGAAGCACACGCATAACATGCTCCGGCTCCAGAGAGGTTACTATCTGTCTCAATGCAGGAGCCTGGCCCCCCAGCTTAAACACCTACAAAACACAGGTGGGAAACGGCAAACTTCTTCGTATGCGATAGTCGAAATCGCAAAATGTCAACACTAACAGTGAATATCTGTGTTTTTCAGGTGGCGAACTCTCCTTAAGCATGAGACTGAGCAGTCAACAAGTCCCAGACCAGCCAGTTACGCTTGGGTCTACCCTGACTCCTTCTCCATCCCCTTCTCCCTCTCCCCCTCCAGCCCCATCTCTGTCCCCTACTGGACCCCTCTCTCTCTGTGTGTTCCAATGTCTCATCTGCTCCAGCTTTTCGTCCGACAGCTTAGAGTCTGTGGAGCAGCATTTGAATACACCTCGCTCCCTGCCCCAGTCTGAGTGGTGTTCCCTTGTTGCTGGAGGCTGCCACTGCAGGCTGTGTGGCTACACCACCCCGCTGAGAGCCAATTTCTCTTTGCACTGCCAGACCGATAGACACCGCACCAGGTACCAGCTTGCTGCTCACCTCCAGGAGGGTGGAGACAGGGGTCAGGAGGGAGCTGCCCTTATTGCTAAGGGAAACCCTGTCCAGCTGCGGTGCAACCTGTGTGACTACGTGACCAGCAGTTTTGAGAAGCTACGAGGACACTCTCTCAGTTCACACCATGAGGCTGGCATCCGGGTCTACAGAGTCAGTACACACACACACATATATACTCTTAAATATCACCTCTTTTTTCTTAAGAATTTATTAAACATTGCCTCAGAAATTATAATCATATATAAAAATGCTATCTGGCCATAATAATTTTCTCCATTTTTTATATTATGTTTTTAGTTCCTGCAGCAGTATGATGGTGAGGTTGATGGAGGCTCATGGCTGTTCCATTGTCTCCTATGCAACCACTCCTCCTCTTCTAAACTTCAAGTACTGAAACACAGTCAAACCCCAACCCATCAGCAGAGGGAAGGGCTATTACAGCTGCAGCCAATGGGTGGAGAGGAGCTAGCTGCCATTTTTACCATCAGGAAAAACACTGATGGCGTCACAGGTGAGAATATGATTGGTATGACTGTATTCGATTTCATGCTGCATGTGCTGGGTCACATCAGAGAGGCAGGGAATTAAGATGAAAATAGTGAGAAAATGAATAATGGCTGTTGCTGAAATATTGATCAGGCAAATTGATTAGTCAATATACATCCTTGTTATATCCCCAATCACCCCTGACAACAGCTAACTAGCACCTGCTAATCAATGGACCGATACAAATCCTGAGGACAAAGATGGGGGAGGTGGAGGCCAGTCGCTAGTCTGCCGTGTGTGCAAGATAAAGCTGAATTTACATTGTACACATTGTTGTAGTGTGTGAAACCTCAACTGAGTACCTGAAGATCTGTAAATTAAAGTACAGTTGGTGATTTGTCTCTGTGTAGATTAAGACTTATTGAGGCAAGCTGATGTGTTGTAAGTTCATATTACCTCCACTCCACCTCTTAGGAGAATCTAATGGAGAATCAATAGCTGATCAATAGTGTATGGAGGAAAGCAAGAAGAATGAAGTGTGGTTCAAGACACTGGAGTGTTTGAAGGGTGCTGGATAGTTTGCAAGGACATATTGTGAGAACCATTATGTATGCATAACATAATTATTTGTCTTGTTTCTCCCAGGAGAGCTCAGTGAGGACATGGAAACTTCCAGTGAGACTAAAACTGGTCCTTTGGACCAAACCAAAGACACAAACAATGTGGGGGCAAAGCAGTTTTCTGAGGACACAGGTAGGCTGCTTATACAAAGGAATTTCACATTCTGCAGCATAATAATAGCAAAAGAAAATGTTTACGTAACACTCTTTTATATTCATTGTAACTATCAATGGATTTACATGTTCATATATTATTTATCCTGAGAAGAAACTAGAGGGGAAGAAAAAGGAAAACGAGAGTCATTGCCCTCAGTGAAACGTCCATCCTCTCGAAGCGGAGAAATGGAAAACAGTATCTCAACTAAACGCCCCAAAATACACCAGCAAAATGAGAACCAGCAGGTGAGCAGCTGAAATACAAAACAATAATAATAATAATAATAATAGTAATAATAATAATCCTATGTACATATACTGAAAGACAAAACAGTTATAGCTCCAGATTAGTATAAAACACTATACAAGTTCTCACAAAGCCATGTTCAACTCTGCTGTGTTGCTGCCTTCCACTTCAACTCTGTAACCATTTTTCTGACTCTGCTCTTCCCTCTCAGACTGTCCAGTGCCCTTTGTGCCAGGTTAAACTCCCTTACACACACCTTAAACAGCATCTCACACATGTGCACAGTGTGGCGCAGGACTGTGTCGACAAGCTCATCAGCACGGTAAGTGAATGTGTGTATTTTGCTGTATGTGCGTTTGTCAGGATGCAAAAGAAAATGAGAAGGCAAAGCAATGGGGGATGGGGGAGAGCGAAATGTAGGGAGACAATTCCATTAAGAAGGCACCAGAGAGAAAGGCAGCGCTTTTTTTAATGCATGTTTAAGTAGCTCCCCGCTATCATCTTTGATGCAGCCGTGCATTTTGTGTGTATGTGTATGCGCGTCTCTTAGAGTGGAAGAGAGAGGGTTTGACTGAGCGAGTGAGGGAAAAGCCAGTCTTTCTATAATGCATGTTTAAGTAGCCCTCTATTACCAGAAGTGCAGTCAAGCTAAAAAGGGCCCCCCATGCTTTTTACTATGTCTCTCCAACTAACAAAGACTGGTCATCTATCCACATCACCATCCTCCATCTCCCTGGCCCGTATGCTAAGTGGCCTTTGTCTCTTGCTCTCTTCGCCTCCACTTCACTGACTGCTTTTCACCCTTTCTCCCCTCTGCTGTCCCTCCCCCCCCCCCCCCTCCAGCTACTTCTATCATTCCTATTCTGCGATCTCTGTCCCTGCCCCTCCCTTTCTGTCTCTCCCTAGCTCACTCCCAGTTTCTTATGCATTACCCCTCCCTTACTCTCTCTCTGTCTCCAGAGCAGTTTTTTTTTGTTCGTTGCCCCTTATGTCCTCCCTCCCTCTCCCTGCTCTATCTCTTTTTCATATTCTACACCCCTTAGCCCCCCACCACCGTCGTCCTCCCTCCTTCCCCTCCCTCACTCTCTCTGATAGTAATTGAGGTTCATTAATTCAGACTGAGGTGATGATGGCCATTATGTACCTTGCTTTCCAATTACGCTCTCTAGATTAAGCCTGACCTTCAGTTTTCTCTGCAGTGTGTGTGTGTGTGGTTGTTCTCTTTCTCTCTTATGAAGCTGTTATGCAGAGAAAACTCTTGTCATGTAAATCTCATCTTTAGCTGTCTGTCCTTTCCTTGGGCCAGCTAGCTGTTCACATAGATATGGTATTTGCTCTAAGTGCTTGAAGCTGTGGAGATGGAGGTTTTCTATAAGAAGAGTGATTTTAAATAAATTCATTATTCAGCTCAGTAAAGTTTTATTAAACCCTTGGGGCATGTTGGAGGGTGTCGTTGGAGCTGAAGGGCAGAACCACATATCTCAACTATATACACTTATTACCAAATTGATGTGCCTAGCTGCATATCAGGCTGTGGAGGCAGGTGCAAGATATAACGATACACTTACAGATTCACACTTTAATGTTTTATGATATTGGGACAGCGAGCACAGGCACTCATGTTTATACATCTTGATATTTGCTTGCCATTATGCTGTACAATTAAACATGTTTTATTCATAATGTTGAATTAAGAAAATAAGGTAATGTCTCATATTTCTTTTACTCTGAATCACCGAAACAAGAAGTGTTACAACCTAGAAAGAAAAATCCTATAGACGGTCTATTTTTTCTTCTAGGTCACACCACCAATGGAACAACCACAGCCACCCTTGGAGATGGAACTATTTGCAGTCTCGTGCACAGAGGATATACAAAAAAATAAAAACAATGGAGATAGTTCCCAAACTGCTGATTCCATTGCCTCACCTGATTCACAGAAAAATAAAGGTTGGTGTTAAATGTTTGGTTATTACCACATAAAAAGGTAATGCTAATAATCATTAATTATAATTGAAGATGGTATTTTCTTCAAATCACTGTCTTAGCAGCTTCTTGGTATTTTGAAAAAATATGTATATACATAACCCCAGTTTTGTTTATTTTGCAGGCATCTCAGTAGAAAACACTGAGGGAGATGTAGCCGCACCCAAAGATGTCACAGCTCTACTCACCCCACCCTTAGATGAGAACACCACTCACCCTTCCAATGGAAAACTGGCTCCTCAGTCCCCAACTCAGATACCCCCCTCTTCTCCGCCCACGTCTCCATCCAGTGACCCCCCTCCTCTTACTGATCGCCATGGTTACCGGTTCCGTTGCAGCAGGTGCAGCCTAGCGTTTCCCACTCAGGAAAAGCTCCAGCTGCACTGGCAGTATCATGCCATGAGGGCGGCGACAGAGTGTCCCCTCTGTTCTAGACAATGCCGCAGTCAGGAAGCCCTGCAGAGACACATGCAGAACACACACTCACAGCTGGACAACACACAGGGGCAGAATACACATTTACTGCCCCATACTGCGCAATACATGGAGCATAATAAGAGTTCAGTCCAACAAGATTTTAGTTTATCACCTCAAGTTGGCCAAGAAGCAGGAGAGGGTGAGGATGAAGATGTAGAAGAAGAGGAAGCACTAGGCACTGATCGAAAAGACATGCAGAAAGTTGAAGTTAAAATTAAAGAAAAAGACACAGTTGGTGAATTTGATGATGATGATTCAGATGATTTACCTGAACCAGAAAAAGGGCAACATGAAGAGATCATATCAGAACCCAGTTCTAGCTCTCTTAACAAGAAGAACTCTAATCCCACCCTGGACCGCTACCTGGATCCATCTAGGCCCTATAAATGCACAATATGTTCTGAATCCTTCACTCAGAAAACCATTCTACTGGTGCACTTTAACTCTGTCTCCCATCTCCACAGAGCCAGACGAGCTCTGCAAGATTCTGGCACAGGCGTCGCTGCCCCGGAGGCTACCCGTGGCCCAGATGCTAGGCCCTACCGCTGCCGGTTGTGTGGGGTTGGCTACAGCCAGAGCTCCACTCTGGACATACATCTGCGCTCAGTTCTTCACCAGACCAGAGCTCGTGCTGCACAGAATCCAGTTTCACAGACCCCAGCTTCTAGTGGAACCACTCCAGGGACCCTCGCCACTACTAATACTCAACCTGCTACAACTAGAGAAGAAACATCCAAGAGTTTACCTTTCCCCAAGAGGCCAGATGTAGCAATCTCCTCAACCTCTTCATTATTAGCACCTGGCTTAGTAGCTGAGTCCCAGACAGACCTTACTAACATGGTTGATAGCCAGCAGGCTAAAAAGAGGGTGGCAGAGTTGCTGGCATCAAGGAACCAACTAATGCTAATACAGCAGCAGCAGTTAGCTCAGGCTCAAGCACAGGCTCAAGCTCAGTTACAGCAACACACAGCCCTTCTCCAGTCCCAAGTGATGCAGCATCTTCCCTTAGGATCTGATAATCTCCTTAAACATCACTTCCCTTTGGCAGCAGATAACTTGCTTTCTCTGCAGCAGCAGCTTCTTCTGCCTTTTTACTTGGCTGGAGACATGAAGCTTAACACAGAGTTAGCAGTTCAGAACCTAGATCTTAGCCAGTTTGAGTTTGCCACCTCCATACCAAAATTACACATTAAGACAGAGGCTAAAAGGGAGTCATCTCCTCAAAAAGATGAAAAACAAATCCAGAGACAAGGTTCAAACTCAGCTGTAAGCCAACACAAAGATCATGTACAGTGTGAAACAAAGGTTGAAGAAGGCAGCAATAAGCCCATTGCCATTGAGATGAGAAAAGAACACAGTATTTCTAATTTTGAGGAAGAAAAAGGAGAAATACCAGCTTCTGCAGTTAACAATGAGATTCAAAAGGAGGAAACGCATGCCTCACCTCTTAGTCTTCTTGGACTGCAGTGTCCTCCTCCCAGAGTCCCTTATGCTGCTGTGAATGGTGAGCCTCTTAGAGCCCTGTTGCAGAGTTATGGATATGAATTGGCACTGCAGTATATACAAAATAGACACAGACACCAGCAGCAGATAGTGACTCAAATTGTACAAGATAAACAAGAGAGCTATGGTATAAAGTTGGATGTGTGCTCAGAGGAGAAAAGAGATAACTTTAGTGAGAAACAAAATGGAGAGACCGGAGACAGTAAAGAAGAGAGGGGTGAGGAAGATAATGAAGGAGCAGAAGGCTGTCCTTTTGAGGAAAACCAGAACAAATATGAATTAACACACAAAGAAAAACAATGCTGTAAAAAGGGAGAAAAGTGTAGAGACTGTGGTAAGTTTTTTTCTGATGCATTGATTTTGAAAAGCCACCAAGAATACATTCACAGAGTGCTTTTTCCCACTGCTGCTCTGGAGAGGTTTTCTAGAGAATACAGACTACAGTATGACCAGATGTACCCTCTCACACAGCCTAAATCTGGAGAGAATTCAACCACATGCACCCAAGGCCCATCAACAACATCAGATTCAGAACCAGATACAGTTAAGACTCCAGTGAAAACCTGTGCACCATCACCTACACCCCCAGTTTCAGATCCAATAAACAGACCAAGCACTTCAGCTACAGATGTTAAACCGACTCCCCCTGCACCTTCTCCTCCACCCTCACCTAAACCTCAAGTATTTGCACAGCAGGAGGTGCCTACTCCAAGCACATCTGCTGCAGCAACTTGTCAAAGCTCATCTCCAGCTAAGACCATACCACTTCAGTTACCTAAAATACCGATGCTCCCTTTGACTTTGCCACAGCTTCCCATACCTCCACTGCCTTTACCTAAGCTCCCTCTACCCCCACTTCCTTTTCCCATGGAGTTACCACTTCTTCCTCCAGTTGTGATGCAGTCTGTGGCTCTCCAGCCCCAACCATGGCTAGATTCAAATATAAACCCTGATCTTGCAAAACTCTATCAGTCTCAACTCAACCCAGCGCTGCTTGGGCAGCAGCCACAGCCTAGTGCTGCTTTGCTGGCCCAGCCCCCCCAGCTTAGCCCAGGTTTACTTGGTCAGCCTCCACAAATCACTCCCCCATTACTTGGACAACCATCACAACCCAGCCCTATCCAAACAGGACAGCAACCCCAAGTTAGCCCAACAATACTTGAGCAACAACAGGGTAAGAGAACCCGAACAAGAATCTCTGAGGAACAGCTTACAGTTCTGAGGAAACACTTTGATATTAACAGCCTTCCCAGTGATGAAGAGATCAACAAGATGTCTGTTTTGTCTGGTCTGCCTCATAAAGTCATAAAACACTGGTTCCGTAACACCCTGTTTAAAGAGAGACAAAGAGACAAGGATTCCCCTTACAATTTTAATAATCCCCCAGTTACAGCCTTAGAGGACTCCAGAGAGGAAGAAGCCCAAAACCAGTCTATGGCAGTTTCCCCATCTTCACTGTCTCCAAGCCTTCCAGCCCACAGTGTCTCACAGCTCCCAACAGCAGAGCTCCAAAGAGGAGCAGAGCTCCATCGGGGCAGACGGTCTTCCCGAACCCGCTTCACAGAGCAACAGCTGGAGACACTGCAGGGCGTGTTCGAGGCTACTCCTTACCCTCGAGAGGAAGAATATGACAGGTTGTCTGCACTTTTGTCTCTCCCTAACCGAGTGATTGTTGTATGGTTCCAAAATGCTAGACAGAGGGCCCGCAAAAACCAGGACCGGGGTACAGAGGATGGATCAGGATCAGAGGGTAAGACCCAGGCTGACAATAACCACAGTCAAAGAAATGGCTTCCATAAGAATGATGAGGATGAGGATAACAGATGTGTGCATGAAGGACAAGGTGACTCTCAGAATGAAAACTCTATGGATCTGACTTATGAATACTACACCCACCCAGACTCACCTGTCTTTGATTCTACTCATTGCACAGAAAGTGGGCATGTAACAGCTAAAGGTGAACTGACATCTGTTACTAAGAAACAGGAAGAAAAAATAACGTCTGTTCAAGATAACAAGAATACAAATCTTGTTCAGAATGGAATGTCAGATATAGACACTGAGGATAAAGAACCTGTTGAGGCCCAACCAACTGTGTCCTCTCCACAGCTTGAGCCCCCACAGCAGTCAGAAAAGACTCCAGAAAGACCACAGCCCTGCCCTACTTCCATTTCACAAAAGACAGTAGCAACCAATCCACCCATGTCTCATCCTAGCCAGGGGAGTAGGCATACCCCTCCTCCAGCTGTTGACAAAGCTGATGCATCACCCAGCCTTCCCTCTGAGTCTGAGACAAGTCAGACTCATATACCTGATGTCATCTCTGGTATATCCACTGAAACGCAACCACAAAACCAATTACAACCCCAAGCCCAGGCTCAGTTCCAGTGCACTCTTTGCCCCGTCTCTTTGCCGTCATTCCAGCTGTGGCAGGAGCATCAGACCAGGCACCTTCTGGCAGCTCAGTCCCAGGTCCAGCTCCTCCACTCTGGTTTTACAGATCGAACTATGCCTTACATGATGCTCCACCCCAACCACACCCTCATGGCCAGCCAAATGCTTTCAAGTGCCATGACCCCGATGCACCCTACTCCCACACACCCAATGATTTCTCACTTAAACAGCATACAACTAAAGAATGCACTGTCTGATCATTCAAATAATACACTCACAAGCCTTTCTCAAAATTCCCTGGCATCCATGAAGCAGAGTTCAAAGCTCATGTCAGAGACTAATTTTGAAGGCCAAAGGGGTTGTAAAGAAGTAGAGGAGGAACACAGAAGAGATAAGCGTCAGAGAACCACCATTACACCAGAGCAGCTAGAGGTGTTGTATCAACGCTACAGCTTGGACTCAAACCCCACCAGAGGAGTATTGGAAAGCATTGCTCGAGATGTGGGCCTCACAAGACGTGTGGTTCAGGTAAAATATGAAAATTTAATTGAGCATGTGTGTAAAAACACAGGCATAGAACAAGAACATTTCTTCAAGGTATTGTGTAATTAGTATTTTAAAATTGATCTCTACTTCACAGGTCTGGTTTCAGAATACACGAGCCCGAGAAAGAAAAGGACAGTTTCGGTCAATGGGGCCAGGATCAACTTTCAGCTTGGGTTTGAACCACTTGCGCTGCCCATTCTGTAGGGCTCTCTTCAAGGTAAAAAGTGCTCTGGATGCCCATATGAGATCACGCCACTGGGCAGAAGCTGAAAGAGCAGGCTTTAACTTGTCGATGAGTAATGGATCCAATGGGCAGACAGCTACATCGGCCATCATGGACAGACCTGGTCCCTCGATCTCCACCAGCCTTATCCCAAACCCTGGTTATGTCTTTAGCAACAAAGAGGCACATATGAAGCCACCTGTGACTCCTTTGTCCATAACCACTGATCTCAACAACCCAGAGGAGGATGAGGACTATGAGGAGGAAGATGAGGAGTACCCATGTGAGGAGGGCTCTAGTATGGCTGACCAAGGGTCCCCTAGTCCTGAAGGATCTGGGGGCCCAAGTTCAGATTGGGGTGAGGCGCAAACCCTGCAGCAGCACCACCACCATCAGCAACAGCGCCAAAGGACACAAATGAGCCACTTCCAGGTACTCCAGCTCAGAGACTTCTACAGGACCCACCGTACACCCAACCGACAGGAGTGTGAAGCACTGGGCCAGGAGTTGGGACTGCCTCACCGTGTGGTGCAGGTAAGTGTTAGAAATGGCTGAGGCCTGATAAAATTCACTGAACTGCCTTCATTCAAAATGAAAATTTCTTTGAGATGAGGAGTAAATATTTATGTCTTTTCCTTTTTTTTTTTTTGCAGGTGTGGTTTCAGAATGCCCGTGCAAAGGAGAAGAGGGCCAGAAGTCTGAGCTCCGACTCTGTAGAGAGAGAGCAGGCTGAGCTGAGTGCAGGGGCTGGGGAGAGAGACCGAGCTTAAAGAGGCAGACTGGGGTCCCTTTTCTGACTTCTACTGTGTTCTCCTTTAAACCTTCCTGCACTTGATGTCCACCTTTTAACATACACTGTCCACTTTGCTGCCAACCTGAACACCCCAAAGATGCAGAGCCATAGAGGCCCAAAGAGAAACTCTCTCACCTGAAAAAAAAAAAGGAGAGAGCCCAAACCAAGTCTTCTCTACCATAACCTTCCATTTTTCATATTGTACTTTAAACTCATCCCTGGCCTGTCCTTTCTTGTTGAAAATAGTTTCTCTCCTCTCCTGTCTCTTCTGTCAGACACCTTACTACAACCAAACACCACCTTGATTTAAAGAAAAAAGAAAAAAAAAAAACAACCAGATGCCACAGAGGCCAAAGAGCATTCTCCAAGTATGTGACCTCACTGCCCAGCTAGACCTGCAGTCTACCTCTCAGTCTGCATGACAGACTCACAGTGGGCCCTCCACCAGACAGTGCTAGATGACTAGTTGTGTAGCATGTAGTGCCAGTCTATGCGAGGCTGGTCAAGAAATTGTCAAAGAGATTTTAGTGTAAATAGAGAGCTCCAAAAGATAAACTTGAAGAAAAACAAAGCAGTTAACAGAGGAAGAAGAAAAAGAAGAGAAAAAAAAAAAATATCCTAGATGGAGGTATTTGCATAGAGCTTTTGTAAAGACTGACTCAGATTCCAAAGCTCGTAACCAAAATTTTACATGTCTGTGGATTTAGTTTCAACATGTTTGTTTTCAATAACAAACTGCAGAGCTGACGTCTGTAAAGTGAAACGGTGGGACCTGCAGCTGGCATAGTTAAGCTGAGTAAAAAAGACTGATACGGTGCTAGACTGCAGCTTCACCCTCCACAAGCCAATGATGAGTCTTCTGTTGTACATGTACACCTTCTATGTTCCTTTAGTGGATAACAGCCCAAATAGCACAGAACGTAAAGGCCAGTTTGTCTTCAGAGGGGCAAACTATTTTTTTATAGCACTCAACCATTATACTGTATATGAAAACTTTAACCAAACTCAAATTTACATTGTGTGTGTTTAGTAATAGTTTCGTAATATAAATCTTATGGATTGAGAAAAACTGTCTTGCTTCGATATAATAGTGTCATGATTATGAAAAGATTATGACAGCTTTGATATGTTCAGGAGAGGTGACTTAACTGCCTTTCCGTTCTATTTGAATATACCAATGGCTTACCAATGTTATGTGATTAATGTAAAGCTTTCTATGCTCAGGTCAACAGCTCAACATGGCTCCATTTCAAATGTGATCTTAATACTGAACCTCTCTGTTTTTAAAACAGAAAGAGGTATGGTTTAACCTTGGACTAAGTATTAAAAATATCTACAAAAAACACTGTATTTCAAAGATCTGAGCTTTTCACTCTGAGTAATAGATTGTTACATACACCTTATTAAAACTAAAGTGTTTAATAGTGTGAGGGGTAAATGTACAGTATTTAGCTTTTGTATGGTTGACTCAAGACTTAATTGGATGTTTGAGACATGGCTCCCTTTTCCACTTACAGAAGGGGAGCTGCTGCGCAAAGCTGAGAAAAACTTTGGATGTTATTGATGTTATTTTTGTACACTTAATTTATTCTCCCCCTTTCTCCTTCCCTACCGACTTTCTTGTTTTTCTCTTTACCTTTTCTCTTGTGTTCATTTGCAACCAGTCCTTATTCTAACTGTAATAATAATATAACAATAATAGCTAAACAATAATTAATGCTTTAAGACAAAAATCCAAAGACATGATAATACTTTAACCATATGACCTACAAAAATAAGCGCTACTGTTTACTTGACGATGTATTGCTGTTTTTAAAGAAGGAAGGAGTCCCTATATCTAAGCTACTGTTTTCTGCCTCTCATAAGCACACTGGAGACTGTAACCAAAACCCCAAACTAGAGCCATGGCAGTCTGTAATATAGCGGTTAAAGAGTTTTACTTCTCTTGAGAAATGTTGAAGTTTATTTTTCTTTTTTTTTTTACCATAGTGTTGAACTTCAGCCCTTAAGGATGTCCAGTTTGCTGCTAATGTACTGTAGTTTCTAACGATACTGTAGAAAGATGCATGCTCTGATCGCTTTACCACTAGGCTTTAATGACTACAAACTGTAATGATACCTGTGATGCTGTTGATAAACTGCTCCTCTGTTATTCTATTGAAAACAAATGGATATGTGGGGCTCAATTCCAACAAGTTTGTTTGTCAGTATCTTATTAATTAACCTTACTCCCAGAAAATTAAAATGTCTTTCATAATACAAGAAATATTTTTTCATCTAAGATAGAAGCTTCCAGTTTTCAGAGAAACCCGCTCGGGGCATTAACTTCTCAGTGCATATGGAGATACTGCATAGCTTTCTGAAGGAGTTCAGCCCCAAACCTTCCACTGCTATGGTGTCAGTCCCTCTGTGTTGCAATGTCTAGTCCATTTGTCCATCTGAAATAGCTTGCTGATCTCAGACTGACATCACAGCCAACTTTCCAAAGGATGTGGACTGACTAACTTTGTCATGTTTTGTTCTTTAACTAACCAATGTTTACGACAATACCAATGAGCTTTCTTCTGTACAGAAATGTGCATTCCAAATACCACAAAAGCAGTTTTTTGTATACTGATTATTTTAAATTTCATTTCTCTTATATTCTCTTGATCTTAGTGACTGTAAGATGTACATATTGGGGTCCTCTATGGTGAAGGGACTCTGTTATCCTTACTGTAGGTAAAACTATTCTTTTTCATTTTTTTCTGGATATGTTGTTGCCATAGTGATGACCAAAAAGATACCTGTGATGTGCACCTGTCCTTATGTCCTGCTCCAGTGGTTTAGTGTGTCTCTATACTCTCCCTTCCCCAGTTCTCCCCTACTGGTGTGTGTTCTCTTCCTTTCCCTTCCCAAACTCCACTGAGCTAAATAAAGTCTGCTTTGGTGCACGCTCTGGTCTCATCTCTTTGGTCTAACACAGGGAAGCCATTTTGTGACTGTTGTGGTATGCAAGGGTGTCAGTGTGTAATATATGTGTCTCATATTCCAGGTTGTATGTTGGGAGGTGGTGTGTGTGTATGGCTTGAAGGCTTTTGATGTGCAACCGTGTGTGTGTAACACAACGGTGTGTGGAAGGCGTTTGGTGAATGGAGCCATGACCTCTGGGGTCACTTCATTAATTACATCTGTGACATTCAGCCAGATGAGTTTCCTTTGTGACTAAATGATATGATGAATATTAACGACCTTGGATGAATTACACTGCTGCTCCTGCTCCTGCTGATGATGATAATGTGTTTTACGACTCTGGGAGAGAGGGGAGAAAAATTGCACACCACAGCACATTTAGGACACAGAAATTTTCATATGCAACATTTCAAAGATCACAGCATAAATTGGTAGGAGAAATTTTATTATTTTTGTGCTTTTTTTGTGTGTAAAACTTTGCAGTGGTTAATGAGACAACTTGCAACAGAGAAAAACTTCTGTTAACAGGAATGCGTTGTTCATTTAGTGTCTCAATCACAACACTGTATCTGCCACTTGTTCTTTAGCTGAAAGCCATTCTCTTTACAACATTAAACAGACGAGCAATAACAGAGGAAAGGTTACCATGAAACAGTTCTGACTGAGGTAGCAGGGGAAAACAAACATGTACATAGTGAGAACAGAACAATAGCAAAGTAAACACAGAAGAGGGAAGACGATAGCTTCGTAGCTAATGATAGCCATCTTAGAAAGTCATCCTGATAAAGTGATCCCCCACCATTTCTCCTTCTCCCTGTCCTCCCCCTCTTAATCAAATGAATGCTGTGCAGCTGGTGGGGTTGCGGCAAAAAG
>JAPTGZ010000023.1:14193101-14207404 GCA_029814645.1 Fowleria isostigma | reverse complement strand
AGTAGGGGGTTGGGCTGGGGGGGGGGGGTTTAATGTAATTGCCTGCTGGTGTATCTGTAGTGGGGGCTCATTTAGATTTAGATTGGTTATGTGAGGAGAGAGCTGAAAGGCCAGCTCATGTTTATGCATGAATCCCAAAGCATACTGCTGTGGTGGAGCCCTGCATTAAAGACACAGAGCTGAAATACATTCGCACATTTAGATACAGCTCTGCTTCTTTGGATAAGGCTTTGGTGGAAGCAACGGTGTGCTATCAGATACATTTCAATCAGTGTTTGTGCATAGGTCTGTTTGTGACATTTATTTGCCGGTCTGTGCCTTCGTGTGTGTACTGATATAGATTAAACCGCTGTGCAATTGAATTTCACAGAGGGTTCTTTATCTAAAAAAAAACCCAAAAATCTGTTTTCCAATTTTTGTTTTAAATATGGGACCATAATTATCCACTGCCTACTGTGTACAACCAATTGCTTTTCTACCTTCCACAGCAGATCCAGAGCTATACACAGTACATGGGTGCTTCCCACATTACACTCACTCACACAGAGAGTAATCAGTAAATGTCTTTGAAGGAGAGTTTGTTCAGCACTTCATCAGGTATAAAGTGGTTTTTATTTGGAAATGTGGTCCCTATCCATCTTTTAAATGACTTTTTAATGGTCGTCACACCATCCTAATCAATCATGTAGCTGAGCTAGCCTGCAAGCCCAAATACACTCGATTTATAATTCCTACATTCTGCTGCAAAAAACTGACACTCGGTACCTTCTGTCTCTGATCTACTGTAAATGAACAGAAGGTATATAAAATGTCTTTCTGATTTTGTGAAAACATTAAAAAGACTTCCAACATTGAGCTCCAGCATTTGAGTTATGTGCTACACACAGTAATCTGTCTTTATGGCATGGGTGCACTATGGGCTGCTCTCACTATTTGTTATTATTTTACAAAGATACTGCTGGTTATTGTCCTTTAGTGTTTCTTTTTTTAAGGCCCACTTTTTTGTGAGCCCCATATCCTCCCCCATGAACAGTGGCACCCCTCTGTCAGTCCCCCTTTAGTACTTTACATCTATAATGAGATACAAATACGCATCAGCAGGACAGTGTCTACGCCACGCGTCACTGTGTGAATATTACTCACACTTATTAGCTGGATTATGTTAATCTTTACACTCTCTGCTCACAGACAACAGACTCTCCATGATACGGGGGTGGTCACGGAACTAAGCGTGTGCTGGCGTGTGTTTGTGTATGTGTGTATGGCTGCATGTGTGTGTTGAAGTGATTGCCATGTTGTCAAATTGATCTGCATGTGAAAAGGCAGTCTAATTACATCACTTATGCAAATGAGAAATGCATGTATGCATGCATACACATACACACCGCTGACAGCTTACTACAAAGGTCAAAAAGACACTGTGAGCTCTTATTGACAAACACAGAATGGCATCACCACCTGTCAGAGACAGACGTGTTTTGACACAATGCATACAAGTCACAGTGGATATTTTGCTAGATCCTCTTCAGATAAAAAAAAAGAGTGGATGGGTCAAGCTCACAGTAGGCTTGAGCACTTAAGATTGTTATTGGAAAATGTCTGAATGCATATCCAGTGATTAGTCTTTTTTCAGACTGAAACATTGATAGTATCCCTGTTGCAATGATTGATTGAGTCTGACACATTTTAATTACGCCCAAATTAAATGAATCGGCTGGCGGACTATAAAACATTGCTGTTTAATAACGAGCCCCTCCATTTGCCATTTTTTTTCTTCCTTCATCCAATCCCATTTTGGCTGCCCGCACCAAATAACCTCTCTCCATTTAATGATATGCAAATGAATTTTCATGAACCCCATGATCCCATGCGATGATTAAACTGAGATGACATTAGCTGCCATGCTGCTGCCACTGTCAGTGTTTCCGTCTGCCTCCTTTCTCTCTTCCTATCTCTACCATCTCTTCGTATCCACGACAACGGCCAACTGGTGATATTAAGGGGCTCATTGTCACCATTCCCTTATGAATTTTCTTTGTGAGAAGAGAAATCCTGCACATCCAGGGTTATTTCAGAGGTTTTCCGGTGGTAGCAGAGATGGAGCAACAGAGCACATAATGTTTGCTCTCACACCTCTGGCAGAAGTGCTACGCCAAACACAGACAGTACATCTTACAGCAGTATACAATTATTGCAGTGCAGAAACATTATATAGAAGATCTGGTAACCTTCCACATCTCTACATTTCCTACATCCAGTGCTCCCCTCCCTCTGTTCCGTCTCAGTCTGGATCCAGCTCCACCTCTGCTGTCGTTTATTGTACTCCATTTGCATAATGAAGCCCAGGCTTAATTAAGATCCCACTGGAGTCTGGAGCCAAGGATGAAGGCAAGAAGGATGAGGACGAGGGGAGGGGAGGATCCAGCGTTCCTTAGCTTATCCGCACGTGTCCAAATAGGAGGCTCAATTTGAGGGGGGAGAAAAGCGTTGACGAGCGATTAAATCGCTAATTATGATCGGCTGTTAGAATTAGTGTGTGGCTGTTAATTAGCTGCAGATGATGCCCAGACAGTTGCCCGCCCCTGACGACTGCAGCACCCTCCCTGACTGGCAATAGAGGAACACAGCTTGACACCCTGAAGATGATGCCAACACTTCCCTCCCTTTAACATACACAGCAGTCTGAGGGGATATCCCTTTAAGAGCATCCCAGGTGTGCATGTTCAGGGAAGAGGTTCTCATTCTTGTTCGCCCACTCCCACTGTTCTTCATTAAGCACAAAATTTCTCATTTTTTCTTCTTCAGTGTCCTGTATTTCGCTTATTAGTCTTCTTCCTTTACATACTCCTCCATAGTGGAATGGTACACTCTATCGTTGTAGTTCTTTGGAATGGGCAGCAGCTTCCTTTCAGTACAGCAGTTGGCACTGGGCAGAGTTGGCATCAAGGAAATGCATTTAGTCCTAATTCTCCACTGTACGTGCATGTTTGCTTCCAACGTTCAGGTACTATTTCATGTCTGCATTTCCTGCGCTTTCGTACATCTTCCTTTGGCGCTGGTGAATGCCTCCCGGTTTGTGCTTGGCATGGTGCCATCTCTGTTTCTGGTCCTTCCCTTGAGGCGATGCCACCGCGGAAAACATTTAAGGCATTCGAAATCTTCTGCTCACCGTATGGAGGTTTCTGTTTGCAAATGTGTGTTATGTTGGCTTGGCAGTGTGCCATCATTCTCGCTGTGCTTTTACAGCCTACGAAAAGATGCCATCACAGGATCGCTGGCAACGGTTGCCTGGGCACCCCTTCTTGGCTTTGTCCAAGCAAACAAACAGTGATTAGCGGCAAATCCTCAAGGGTAAGTCTTCTTGTCTTCGAATAAGACAGGTCTCCACCGTTCGCCTTCATTGCTTTGAGTATGGCACGACTGGAGGTTGGCATGGTGCCCGCTGGCTGGCACACAGAGGTTGGGATAGGAAGAAAGAAAAGTCCGAAGATGGATACAATGCGATGATTTTCCGCAGGTGTTTTGTCTTGTATGATCAGCGGTCATCGTGGTCAAACAACATAGTAACTAGTTAACATCCTACTGTGCTTCTCCTCCGTCTACATCTGACTCATCCTCTGTCTGCTGGCATCTCTCTGACTCCTATGCTTCGCTATCCTCTTCTATATCTTTCTTTTCGGTGCCCGTGCTGCCGTTCATTTCGCCCCATTGTGCCTGTGCCAATGAAGGTGGCATCAGGGTAGCAGTATGGAGGTCTGTTTCTCTTCCTCTTCCATTCTTATTCTCTTCGCCCCTTCGCCCATGCCCATGCCCGCCCCCGCTCAAGCCCTGACTGGATGGCACTGTGCCAACCTGCCACCGCCATCGCTCTCATTTGTAGCTCATCCCTTCTTTGCCCTTCCCCCTGTCTCTACATTTCCATCCCTCTCTCTTCCCCTCATTTCATTCATACACTTTCTGAATCATTTACTCTCCGAGTATGTTTGAAATGTTGTTGGTTGCTAAGTTTACAAACACACAGCCGATAATTCTTAAGAACCACGAACTGAAATATCGCTTTGCGTTTTGTCTTTGTTGTCATTTGGGAGACATTTCGGCACCTGAAGGAGTACTAGTGTCTGCCCTATAGGTAATTACTACAGCAGTAACTTATTCCACTGAGACAAGAGAAGGAAGACAAAGAGGGAGCTCTGAGTTTGCAGAAAGCTTATGTTGTTTTAATTAACTTTTACCAACCCCCATCATGTGCATATCCTTACACTTTTGTAGGAGCCTTGTTCAACCTGATCTTGTTTAACACACACTATAAAAGCATACAATTGATCTAATTCTCAGTAAAATCGATTAAGTATCATTGACCTCATCTACTTTACCAATATGACCCTGCTCACTTATTTTTTTTCCACTTTAATCTCTTGTGTCAAACAAAAGCTGCCAGTGGTGGTGGAGCTATTAAGCAAATACTCTCATTAGTACACAAAACATAATGAATATGCAAATGATGTGTGTAATTTATGCATGGGCTGAGAGCCTTCCTCTCTTTTCAGTTCTCTTTTGTATGCACTCTATTTATATCCTTTTTCTTTAAAACTTCACACTCTTGTGCCAATTTCTCTATTTTTTCCAGCCCACATCCTGTGAACGAATCCATGAGGGATTTCTTAAGGTCTTACTACTATCTCTTTTATATTTTGTACTCTTCTTTGCTCATTTTTGATTGCCTTTAGCTAAGACTTGTAGTTTTTAATAGTGTTTTAGAGTTGCTTTTTCTTGCTTTCTTTTTTCTTGCTCATAGCTGGGCCTCTCCAAATACAAACCCTGAAGAAATGCATTAAATCAACAACTGAGTGTTTGAACAACATCGTTTTTTCCAGTAAGATGAATACTGAACACTCTACCCAGCGAATCACACCCAGACTTGACTGTGTGTCATGCTGTGTTTTCCCTTTGTCCCTTTGTGAATGTGTTGATCTTAATGTGTGGTCCAAACTGTGTGGTAAATTGAAACGTGTCCTGATAGACGGTGACTAGCTTTGCTCCTGTCTAGGATAAACACCTATAATACTCCGGCTCCCTTGGCAATCACCATAGCAACAAACTGTGGTACCCACGTGAGTTGCATAATAAGATGTTCCCTAAGACCATGGACCATAAAGCAGCGACAAACTAGACACCCACAGCAATGAATGTGAATCAGAAAATAACCATTGAAATGTCAAACTTCACCTCTGACTCATGCCACACCAATCTTTAATGCGTATCAATAGCTTTTCATCAGACAACACAGGCTCTCAATCGCACAATGCACTGTCTTTCTCTCTCCAGACCTTAACAGGTGCTGATGAGCTGCAGTCAATGATTGTAATGAGCTATCGATCACCGTGGGAAAACAGAGGGACAGAGAGGGGTGAGGGAGGTAGGGGGAACCGGAGGACACACACAAACAGAAGGAGGTGGACTGCCTGAAAAAGCAACTTCAGATGAACTAAATGGAGACAAGCTACCTTAGACAAGGTATCAATACTTGCTTTAATCAAGTCCTCATCTCTCATTGTTCTGCTTAAAATACAGTTTATTGGAAAGTGCTTTCTGCCAACACAAGTTAAAAGAATCTCTCCAAGTCATAGAAGCTATTGAACTGGCTGATCTGTTCAGGATGACCATGCAGACATGCTTGTCATGACCGAGACCAGATGCCAGTGAACGGTACTGACGCAGTATCTCTATTTTCCTCTTTTTTTGTGCTGTGTGCATGGAGTGGAGGCAGACAGCTTTAGGAAAGGGGGAGGTGCATTGTGTGTGTCGTGTGTGTTGGCTGGCGTTTCAGATAATGAAATGCAGCAGGGAACAAAGAGCTGGGGGCCCCTATTCTCTGTGCTGCAGCTTCATTTTCACTCCCGTCAGTCTATGATTCTTCCATACCCTCTTTCTTGTGTATGCGTACATGTGTGTGTTTATGTTTGTATGGGCGGTTGTTGTGTGTGTACGAACGTCCCCTCCTCCTCCTGTTAGTATTCTGCATGGCAGATCCCCCTAATGTAATAACTGTGTCTGCATGTCTAATTTACAGCAGGAGAGAGTAAATAGCCTGTGGTTAATTACAGTACGTGTGTATGTGTATGTGTGTGTGTGTCTACGCATGTGTCTACATGCGCGTGGGTGTGTCAGAATGATTTATGAGTTGCAAATAGCTACACCAGTGGCCCGTTTCTCCTCACTTAGTTTTTAATCTGTCTTTCCATTAATTTTCCTGGAGACGTTATTATAGTTTTATAACAGTGTGCACGAGGATGCACATGTGAGTGCACATATGTGTTAATGAGACAGAGGTGTGGACATTTTGTGAGGATCGAGGCTACATGGACACCTGGACTGCACTTAGCTTTGCCACTTTCCTGTCCTCTGGATCCCTGTCTTCCTTTTCCGTTTTCTCTTCTCTTCCGGTGTTTCACTCACTCTCTTCATTGAAAGCCACAATGAACACAGATCTTTATTGACAGTACACGGTAGAACATGGAAACAGCAGGTCAATCCGTTTAGCCCAAGGGCCGATACACCAATTCACCAATTTGTCAGTGTTAGTTTGAGAGAGAAAAGCAGCTAATCTCTTCTCTCTGCTCTCTATTGATCACACACTTAGACTCCACTTCTCTGTCTAAACACTATTGATTCTCTCTCTCTCTCAATCTCTTTCTCTCTCTCCCTCTATTCTGTCTTGCTCTCTCTACACATACCACAGCTTTCAACACGTCTTTCCTTCATATACTCCTCCTTCTCTGATAAAAGCTAGAATACCTCAAACTGTAAGTCCTTGCACATGAGGCCTTGGGTCACATTTTTGATACATGCCAGAGCAGTACTTTAGCATAAAATACCTCAAAAGGACACTGACGAACTTCAGAAATAAATACAGAAGGAGCTTATCAAGTATGCAAAGCATTTTATAGTTTCTTCTTCAAGTCTTACAAATCAGAGTTTCCCTGCTGAGTGAATTCAAAAGCGTACGCATGGTCTCATTTAAAAAATCAATTACTTAGCAACCCCTCTACAGCATGAATACAGCCCATGATTAAAAATTCACTACTGGGTACACTGTCTCATAGCTTTGTTTTTTAGTCTCACATCACAGGGTGCACTTGAAAAGGACCACATTCCTGCGAAGATGAAGGCTTTGTGAAATTACAGAATGACCGTCTTTTGAGGGCTGTCAACCAACAACAATCAAAATCACACCAAAGATCTGTGTTTGGTCGTAATTAATTTAGGGGTACCCCACTGTTAAAAACACTTTTGTCGGTAGATTCAGTGAGGTAGAGAGATGATTAGTATACAGGATGTAGGGAGAAACAGTCTTACATCCATATTTCTAATTTAATTTCAAATGAATTTAACGCAAAGTGTTTAAACCCAACTGTTACTCAAGTAATAAAAACAGCATGGCACTGATGGGAGTCTATTTACATCCATTTGTTAGACTTGTACACCCCCTATTGGTGATAGTAACTCATTACCTTTGGTTTTGCAGGTTACAAAACACAAACACATGGCTTGTGTAACTCGAAATCAGCTGTTTTTGTAACCATAGAGCATGGAGCAGTAAGAGATCTGAACGGTTCCTGTTTGACGCTGTATATTTATTAGTTTTGTCATTTTTGCGCAGTGTTTTTCACCTTTTTAGTCGGAGATGTCTCCTTCAGCGGTTGCCAGTGGGAATGACAGTAAAGCCCTGGTGAGGAAGATGTTGAGGGAAGTACTGGTGGGCCGAGAGGATCCAGAGGGGTTCTTCGCCTTGTGTGTGTCCGTCCTCGGGCACCAGGACACCCGGTCACAGTTCCCGTCTCTTATCCAGCCACTGTCCACGGCCAATATGTCCCTCCACTCAACCCTCACCTCCATCTACCAGGAATATTTCTCTAAGGTAAATGACAGTTGGTTGAACTTTAGTTACATACTTTGCTTAAGTCACTGTTTTGACAGGTACATTACAAACAAAAAAGAGTTCAACAGGCATTCAACTTGTTTTACTTACATGTAACACTGTAGTTGTAACCTTACCCACGTACCAAATAATTACACTTGGAAAAAAAATCAATTCAGTAAAATCGTCACCACCACATCAGCTGCTAGCTAACTGTAAGATAAAACATAAATAGCTACAGCTAATTTAACGCTAACTACACTGTTAAATTGGTCACTGTGAACATACTAACCCTCTTGTAAGTTATCTTTTTTTAAATATGACTTGTTCAAAAGCTGTTAAAATGTCTAAATCTAAGTAAAAACAAAACAACAAAAATGACGAATTAGCGCCATTTTCAATAACATACTAGTTAAAACTGTGGAAACTTTCTCTTGGAATCTAGTGCTGCATTCACGGACAGTTGGGAGAAAAGATGAAAAATGAAAATGTGTGTAAGTTTGTGAAAATTTCACCCTTTTCGCAACTTTTCTCTCTGCTGTACGTTAGCTTGCCACCTAACTATTGTCTATGAAAGTCGGTAGTGTTAGTTTTTACAATTACACAATCTCAGTTATACAATTTATGCATTTTTGTAGTTTTGTTTCAGATACTTTAATTGGCCATTTTAATGGGCTCTATGCACAGGTCCACTATTTCCTGAACTTCAGGCAGCACCTTTATTTTCTATCTTTCATTAGTGGCAACACTGATTAATCCAGGTGTGCCTGATTACTGTAGTCACAACAAAAAGTAGCAGACACACCTAGATTAATCTGTGTGTCCAATGATGAAAGTCAGGAATTAAAGGTGCTAATGGTAGTATCTGTGTCATAATGCACTTTCATTATCACTTTATGACCTAAACCTTAGAAATGACAAAATCTTATTGTATTGCAGGATATATTTGTTTTAAATGAAGACATCAAAGTAGTGTATTTATATTCTTCAAACTGTAGCAAAGATAGATTATTGTTCATAATAGGGAATGGATGAGAAACACATGGGGAGGTTTACTGAAGTTATGTTACAACTTTTAAGTTTTTATCTGTACAGATATATGCTCCAGTATCAGCACTGACTATTGGCAAACATGAACACATTTCACTGTAGCTATGGCTCATGTTTATCTGTTGTCATATTAAATGATAATTAATGATGTGTTTATGAATGAACATGCAGAAAAGACTGAGACACGTTATAACAAATTATATTTTGTATTATAAGGACTTCTTTGTATTTTTTCATATTAAATTGCAGGCTGAAGATGATGAGCTACAACTTGCCCTGGCTCTCTCTCTACTGGACACGGAAGATCAGATGTCAGTCCATAGCCAAGGCTCACAACATCAGCAAATTCATGGCAGCTCAAATCAGAGTATCCCTCTTCACGGTACCTCAGTGTCTCATGCTCAGGGAGGCAGCTACAGCCAGATAGCAGCAAGAACAAGCCAAAGACAAAATGCCACTTCATCACAGAGTGGCCACCACACCAAGATGAACCTACATGAGGCCACCCAAACCTGTGATATTGATAAAAGCATGGAAGAGTCAAAGACGAGTCCAATTGTGTGTGTTTCTAGACAGTCTTCCTCATTTCCTAAACAGGAAACATGTCTAGAAGGTGTCCAAATGACGAAGGGTGATTCAAATGAGTTGGAGAAACCAAAACGCTCAAGGAACAGGAGACAGCGGCGTAAAGGAGGTGATCAACAGGTTGTAGGTGTTCCCTGTAGTCCATCTGCCCCGCCACCAGTTTTATTGTGGTTTCGTAGGGACCTGAGACTTTGTGATAACCCTGCAATAATAGGATCGTTAGAGGTTGGTGCTCCTGTCATCCCTATCTTTATTTGGAGCCCAGAAGAGGAGGAAGGACCTGGACTTACTGTGGCTGTGGGAGGAGCCTGTAGGTTCATTTAGAGATTGAGCAACCAATTAAAGTAGTGGAAGAACCTGAAAAAAACTCTCATTTTTTGCAACAGTATGCATCCCTTTACTCTGGAATCTTTATTTTCTTTTCTAACAGGTAAATACTGGCTTCATCAAGCTTTGTCTTGTTTGTCTTCATCTCTGGAGAGCATTGGCAGCCATCTTGTCTTCCTCAAAGCCAATGGAGAAGAGAATGATGTTGGATCGTCTTTGCACACTCTCAGGGAGCTGGTAAAAGCGACTGGGGCAAGAACAGTACTGGCGAATGCCCTTTATGAGCCCTGGCTGAAAGACAGGGATGACAGAGTGGTGTCAGCTCTGCAGAAAGATGGTGTTGAATGCAAGATGCATCACTCGTACTGTCTCAGAGATCCTTATTCTGTCAGCACAACGGGGGTGGGACTAAGAGGTAAGTCATAGAAACTGGTGTTCTCACTATTTGTGATAAATGTTGAAACTGAAACGGATATGTATTTAAACTGTCTTAATTTGTTAATTCAGGGATAGGTTCAGTATCTCACTTCATGAGCTGCTGTAAACAGAATCCAGGGTCTGCCATAGGTGTTCCCCTTGACCCTCCTGTATCTCTCCCCACACCTGCCCACTGGCCTCAGGGTGTGTCTTTGGACATGCTTGGACTGGCACGCATGCCCCGCAGGAAGGATGGCACCGTGGTTAGTGGACACAGCAAGAGAATATTACAAGTCAGCCCCAACAAGGGTAAAATCATATGATCCTGAAAATTTTCTTGTGTTCCCTTTCAGATTGACTGGGCCGCTAACATTCGAAAATCTTGGGATTTCAGTGAAGAAGGAGCACAAGTCCGGTTAGAGGCTTTTCTACAAGATGGTAGGGAGGTTTGATCGCATCTTGTAAAAATATTATCTAATATGATTAGTTTTAAAGTAGTGCTGATCATAATTCCCATGTTTCTTAGGTGTGTATAGGTACGAGAAAGAGTCAGGTAGAGCTGATGCCCCAAATACCAGCTGTCTGTCCCCCTACCTTCATTTTGGTCAGCTAAGCCCACGCTGGCTCCTGTGGGATGCCAAAGCAGCACGCTGTCGACCCCCAAAGTTTCAGCGCAAACTGGCCTGGAGAGATTTGGCTTACTGGCAGCTAACACTGTTTCCTGATCTTCCCTGGGAATCCCTTAGACCTCCATATAAGGTATGAATCAGAAATGAGTACTTTTAATTGTTTAGTCAGACAAAACATGCATTCAAGGTTTAAAGGAGTGATATTCTCCTTTTTTTAAAATAGATTTATGTATTTTAAAACATTTCCCTGTGATATACATACACTATAACTGCTATGCTTGGGTCTGAATTCTTCATTAATTCAGTTCCACACGTCTATTTTCAACCCTATTTCTGAGTAATAACACAAGAAAGGTCGTTTTGAATGCTGGCCCCTTAAATGCAAATGAGCCACTTCATACCCGCCCCCTCCAGGCTGTGGACTGTGTTGCACTGTGCCACTCAGCCACGTGTGTTTTTTAATACAACTCAAGTTTAGACATATTTTCAGTTTGGAATACAACCGCTGCTGCTGACAAACAATTATGTTGTACTCGGAGAAATATTTATTCAAAGTCTTGACCTTATATGTGCAAATGTTGTGATATAGCTAGTTAAAGACTTAACAAACTAAGAAGGAATTAAAATGAGTTGTAGAAATCCACTTGATTTTTGCCAAAACTAATATGAAGATAACTCTGCAGCATCTGCTGGGTTTAAATTCAAACTTTATGAACTATTAGGGTCCAAATATACAAATAAATGAACTGAAGACTAATAAAAGTGGGTTTAGCGAATATGACCCCTTTAAATGAGTAATATACAGTAAGTGCTGTCATTATTACAAAGTAAACCTAAAAGGATGAAGTAGGACACATGAAATGGATGTGTGTTTAATCACCTGGAACAAAGGTACTACTGCTACTGTCTATATAAAGTAGAAATACCTGAAAAATAATCATAAAAAAGATTTAAGTATCTAAAAATCAGCTGGGTGTAAAGGTGTATTAAATACTGCACAATCATGTTGTGAATGGCCACTAAGCTGACTACAAGGTCATGTAATAACAGATAATACCACACTGTGAAGATGTGTATTTATTATAAAAGGTCATTCACTCACTGCATCTTGCAGGCCCTACGATGGAGTACTGATCATGGGCACCTGAAAGCCTGGCAGCGAGGGCGAACAGGCTATCCTCTGGTGGACGCAGCCATGAGACAGCTGTGGATGACCGGCTGGATGAACAACTACATGAGACATGTGGTAGCTTCCTTCCTCATTGCATATCTCCATCTGCCCTGGCAGGAGGGTTATCGCTGGTTCCAGGTGAGACATGCACGTACACAGTAACAAAATACTATAACGTATAACACATCGTCTTCTTTTCCTTTTGGCTGTTCCCTTCAGGGGTCACCACAGCGAATCGTCTGCCTCCATCAATAACATGTAACACATCACACCATATAAAACACTTTACATATTGGATACTTTATAATTTCTAGGACACCCTGGTGGATGCAGATGTTGCCATAGATGCTATGATGTGGCAGAATGGGGGCATGTGTGGCCTGGATCATTGGAATTTTGTCATGCATCCTGTTGATGCAGCAATGACCTGTGACCCGAATGGCAGCTTTGTGAGGAAATGGTGTCCTGAACTTGCAAATCTGCCTGATGATCTTATCCACAAACCATGGAAATGTCCTGCATCTATGCTACGACGTGCAGGTAAGCAATGTGACTTTTTCAGTCACCTGATCAGCAGAGGCAGGAAATAATGAAATAGAAATACTTACTGTAAGTTTTGGTACATGTACAGTGCTCAGCTTAAATGAGTACATCCCAATAAATTTGTCACAAAACCTTGAGTTTTCTTTGAGAATTAACATTTTCTATGGGAGACTATATAACATATCATGTTCTCAGTTAAGAAAATGTCCTATAAAACTAAGTTTTGTCCAAATTTGTTTGAAACTGTGCTTATGTTCATTAAGATATTAAAATCTTACTTTTCAAAAGAGGTGTACTCATTTATGCTGAGTACTTAAATATAAATTTTGACTACATATATTAGTCATAAATATCTGTACTTTCTCTTCCTTACATTTTCAAACAGGTTTGCTACCTTTTAATGCATCTAAGGAGAATTATCAACTATTTTTATGTTGCATTATTGTGTCTTCTGAGCATCAAAACTGGAAAACACATGAGCACATAAACAAAACAATCATGTTGCTAATCCATTGGTGTAAATTGCACAGCTGCAACAAGATGAAAGAAAAAAGAAAAGGAGCCAGCCATAGCAAAAATGAGTCCTAATGTGTGAAGACTTTGAAAGCTGAAATGCACTTGGGACCAAAGTTACAATATTTTAATCGTCATTGCTTTGTATTAATGCAGTATAAGCAGGGTTTGTACACATTTTTCAAGGTCAAATTCAAGCACTTTTCAAGGACTTTTAATGGTCATTTTCAAATTTTTCCAGCACAGCACCTTATCACTGGGGAACAATACATATCTACAGGACTGGATTAGATTGGATTTAGTGATTTATTCTGAACATGCAATGAAATTTAACATGTGAACAAATAAAACACAAATAATAATACAAAAATCAACAATCAAAACAATCTTAGATAGAATGAGAAAAACAGCTCATTTTAATTTACATGCCCGAAAAAGAATATAGATATACTCATGACTATACTATAAACATCTAAAATTATGTTTCATAATAGCAAAAAGTTCCGAAATTAAAGGGGAACACAAAGTTTTATCCAAACAAAAGGGAAGCTACTTGTTGTTCTGCAGACACAACCACACTGAGACAAAGATTAAGATAAAAATGTACCTGGAGTCAACCTGAGAACACCTAATTTTCTTTTTTGACAAAGTTTTATTTTTCAAAACGAATCACCTCTCTTAGTAGCTTTGGTTTGCCATCTAACCTCGCAGAGTTAATACAAAAAATATTAAACAAATAAATTACATTATAAAGTTAAGATTTCAAGCACTTTTCAGACCTTGAAAACACAACATTGAAAGTTAAGCATTTTTAAGGGTTTCAAACACCCGTACAAACCCTGTATAAGATTAATTTAAATTTGCACTGAAACTGTCAAACGCTAATTTTTACTTTCATAAACTGAGTACATTTCACAATCTGCAACTTTTCACTATGAATTTTGTAAAGAAGTTGAATCAGTACATGTATCGGAGTATTCTTATTAGTAGAATTATTTCAAGATTCAAGATTCAAGAAATTTATTTTGCCATTTGTGCATAACATAGGAACTTTTATGCGGTCGCTCCTAGGTTCAGTAAAACAAAGACAGAAAGCAGACATATAATTCTATAAAAACAACTAAAAACAATACTCATACATATAAAAAAA